>APFE030806724.1:285710-348505 GCA_000404065.3 Pinus taeda | reverse complement strand
GTATGCATCGCACCTTGTACACTGGGAAGGTGATATGCATCGCACCCTCTACATTGAGCTTTCAGTATGGTCCAGTTTTGACCATTTATGAGCAGTTTTCAATGGAGAACTTCTGTGAGATGATGTAATCAGTTGACCTTGTTCCTTTAGGCAGTGAAGAAACACTTTTAGGGACTTAGGAGGCCTCAGTTTATGGAGATTTTTGATTGGGGTTGAAGTGTCCAAAAATGTCTATAACAGTTGCCCCATAAAGCATGAGGTCATTAATCTTTTTTGATGTCTGGTGAAATGTTTTACTATGAGGATCAGAATTTTTCCAAGCTGGGAGTTGACCTATAATAAGATACAATACAATACATTATTTTGACAACATTTTTTCATGATCTAGCTGAGGCGGGCATTCCCATGCTAAGATTGGGAAATGTTAGTGATTACTCCTCCAGGTAAAATGTTCATTCTTTATTTCATGTTGTACTTAATGAATTCATTTTTTCTTTCTTTCTTCCAATTTCCTACTGTAACTACTTAACCCTTGGCCCCCTGGCTTGTAGGTATGAAAAAAATTATCGGTGCACTCATGTTTTCACATGAAGTCACTATAAAGGTCGACATTCACCTCTACATATTATCTCTTCTAGATCGGTTACCTCAATTCTTTGGCATCAGTCAATCTCCATGATCCTATTCAACTTTGTTATTTGTTGGTGTCGTTGGGGAATTAATTTCGTGATATGCCTAAGGGTAAAGTTGAGGATCGAGGGTATTCAATTCAGGATTTCTCCCTATAAATCCTTGTTCGATACTAGTATAGGTGTCATTTTGGTTAGATTCCCACATATTTTCAACAGACTTATGGGAATTTCATCTTTCTCAAGCTTGAGTTGATTGTACTAGTGAATGCATGTATTTTATTGTTAATCAATTTCTGGGCCTAATCCCTTTCAGATGAAATGGGTTCATGTTGTTTATTCTTGTAACAATTTTTTTTTATAAATAGAAATGTGGATGTCTTGGTATCAATCTGTCTTCCATTGTTATTCTGCTATCATCTTAATGTATGGTTTAACTCGATTCCAGATGGTCACATATTTATCCTATGTGTATTCATGGTTTTATGAATTCTATTTTGCTTCAGTGTTTTCTATCGTTGGTAGAATGATGTAGATTTCTCTATAACATTATTTGTAAAAGTTACAGTTTAATAGTTTTCCCTACTAGGTGATGTATTCTTCTGCCTATTTTATGCAAGTAATACAGCTGCTAAAATGTCTAGCTTCATTTTCTTAACAGACAATATCTCTAATAAGGTTATGCATGTATATTCCTTGCATACCTAATCCTCGACCCCTTCCATACTCATGGAGTTTTTTTGTTGCATGCTTCGAACACTACCAATATAGTTTCTCCTAGTATGATATCATATATGTGGTCATTCTCTATGTGACTAGTAACGCCTCATCATTACCTTTCGGTCACGCTAATAACGTATTTAAATAGTTCACCTCTTATTAATGACTATATCAACACTTAGACTCATTCAATTATCAATCCATGTATGCATGTTCTCAAAACTTCCAAAAGCAATTTACAACCATCTAATAATTGTTAGTTCTAAGTACTTGCTTATCCATTGTGTATATAGTCCACAATTTTATATAATAGAAACCAGGAAATGTTAAAGTCACAAAGATCACATATACTTTTAGCAGTCCATTTAACAAATATTGAATCCCTTCCACATAAATATTGATCAAATCATTAAATAATCTACATTCATAATATCAACATTCCAACCATCAGTAAATTACAGATTCGGCTCAAATTTATAAACGTAAGATATAACATAAATATTACATATAATTACTTAGTTGCTCAAAAATAAGAAAATATAATAGGTAATCTGTAGTGGATAGGAAATATGATCACATAATAATTGATCTAATCGGTATTCACTGTTAGAGATTCACTTGAGAATTGTACAACTATTTCACCACCCAACCTTGAACTGAGTGCCTCTGGTTCACCCATGAGCTAAGATGTACTTGTTAGGGTATCAATAACCTCTATTGATTCCTTCAATAGATATTTCATATATTTCTTCTATGATTGATGTTTCCTTTAGCGGCGTCCCAATTTTTTAGTCCTCATTGTCCACTTTCCTAGGATTTTCCTTATAAGCCTGTTTTTATCTCCCGTGACACTTTATTCTTATTCATGTTTACCATATTTCCATAGCTAAGAGATTTAATGGATTTTCTCTACTATCCATTAAATCTTATCTAGAATCCTTATCATGGAAGAGTCATCTCAATTAATAATCTCATCTTCAAGTGTCATTCCCAAGTGCGTTTAATATCATTTCTTTATTTATTAATAAAAATATTTATTTAAATAAATATTTCGATGTACTTCATGGCTTTTCCACCATAATTCTGTCTAAATAACACAACATTACAATAATGGAGGGATATTACATTGGTATCTATAGGAGTCTAAGGGGTCACAATATAATGAGCACATACATAACAATAATAATGTAAGGGTACAACAATAACAATAGTGGGCTTTTATGGGGCACAACAATAACAACATTGGGGATACATAGGCACAACAATAAAAATAGGGGGCCACACTAATAATAACAATGGGAATACACTAGTATTATAGGGACCTAATGTGCCCCTCTCCTTCAAAAAAGTGTTGTCCTCAACTCTTGGGTAGTTCTCGATGTTTCTGTATAAAATTCTCATCCTCCCATTTGGAATCTTTAGAGAGTAAGTTCCTCCACTTATGAGATACTATGAAATTAGTTCATTCCTTAATTGTCAGGTTGTTATTTCTGTGACTACTTCATGCTCAAATATGATTTTTCCTTATTCGTCAAGATCTGGAAACATTGTTTGAATTGCGATCTTGTCACCAATAACCTTATTTAAACATGAAACATGGAAAACTTGGAGTACTCTGGAAGATGCATGAAACTCCAATTTGTATGCCATACTACCAATCTTTTGTGACACCTTATAGGGACCATAGTACTTGGGTGATAACTTATTATCCTTCTTAGCTTGATTGAGGGACATTTGTTCGTACAGTTATAGCCATAAAAATACCCAGTCACCTACATCAAAACTTATTTCACTATGGTGTTGATCTACCTATTGTTTCATTCAATTCTACACCAGAGTGAGGTTATCCCTTAAGAGTTGGACAACTTGTTGTTGATACTCGATGTGATCTTCCACTGCTTGAACCTTAGAATTTTAAATATGATGTGATGGATGGTGGATGATATCCATAAAGTTCTATAAATTGGGTAATTTTTTCTATAGTATGGAAGGAAGTGTTATACCACCATTCAACTAGAGGTAACCACTTGACCCATTTTGTTTGTATATCATATAAAAAGCAAAAAAGATATCCTTCCAAACATTTCTTCACTTTCTCAATTTTCTTGTCATATTGAGGATGATAAGATGAGATACGAGCTAATTGAGTAGCAATACAAGAAAATAATTTCGTCCAAAAATTAGAGTGAAAATGAGAGCTCTATCACTTACAATAATCTTTGGGCTTCCATGTAGCTTTTGAATTGTTTCAATAAATGCAATAGTAATTGTATTGGCTTTAAAAGGATGAGATAATGTACAAAAGTGTGCATACTTGGTATGTCTATAAAATTACCTTCATGATGGCACTCTTTCCTTCAAAATTAGGTAAACTTGTGATAAAACCCATTGAGACCTCCTCCCAACGCTGACTTGGAATGGATAAAGGTTGTAACATGCCGAGGGTCTTATTTGTCTCAACTTTATTTTTTTGGCAAACTAAACATTCTGCCAAAAACTTCTAAATATCATATTTAATGCCATCCCAAAAAAAACTCATTCTTGACCCCGTGGTAAGTTTTTAAAAATCCTGAGTGCCCTCCTAAGGGGGAGGTGTGCAATTCCAAAATAACATTTTTCTTGAGTTGGTAATTCTTACAAAGATATATGTGATATTTTTACCATAATGAATTATTCTTCTAGCTAAATCTCTTATATGTATTTGGATCTTGTTGCAACTTTTGAATGAGTGTCCACACCTCTTCGTCATTCTTCCATTTATCCCTTGCTTTGGCTATCCAATTAGGCTGGATAATGGAAATGGAACAAAGAAATGCTTCCACATCCTCATCCTTTCACGAGAGTGCATTTGCAACAAAATGTTGCTTCTTTTTTTGTATATGATTTTAAATTCATAACCCAACATCGTTGTGACCCATTTTTCCTTCTCCTCTAAAGATAATCCTTTTTCCAAAAAATATTTAAGACTATTATGATCTGGTTTTACCTTGAAGAGTGTTCCAATTAATTAAGGTCGTCATTTATTTAGTGCATGTAGTATTTCCAACATTTCCTTCTCATAAATAGGTTTTTGTAAATACTTTCCTTTTATTGGACGACTTTCAAAAGAAATGGGTCTTCCATCTTGCATTAATTAAAGAGCAATTCCAATTCACGAGGCATCACATGCCACAATAAAGCTTTTTGTGATATTTGATGTTGCTAAGACCAATGATTGGCACATTGCATCTTTAAGATGTACAAAGGCATTCGTTTCTTCTGGATTGCAATTAAATGCATCTTTCTTTAATAATGTTGTTAGAGGTTCCGTTATTCCCATAATTCTTAACATAATTGAGATAATACTCTTTCAATACAAGAAATCCTTGAAGATGCTTTATGATTGTGGGGATTTTCCGTTCCTTAATGGATTTAATTTTGTTAGGGTCTACCTTAACACCCTCATGACATACAATATGACCCAAATATTCCACATCTTGTAGTCCAAATAAGCATTTGGAAGTTTTTTCATATAATTGTTACTCCTCCAATAGTTTTGACACCCTATCAATATGTTGAACATGATCCTTCCAAGACTTGATGTAGATTGCTATATAATTAAAAATACTAACACATTTTTTCTAAGGAATGGTTTGAAAATGGAATTCATCAAACCTTGAAATGTGGAAGGTGCATTAGTAAGGCTAAAAGGCATGACCAATACTTCATAATGACTCTCATGATTTTTGAATGTTATTTTCATAATTTCTTTAGTCTTCCTCCTAATTTGATGATATCTTGAATGAAGATCCATCTTGGTGAAGTAAATTACTCCATGTAATTCATCCAAAAATTTATCAATGATAGGAATGAGAAATTTATCTTTAGTAGTGAGCTTGTTGAGCTCCCTATAATCCGGAAACATTTGCCATGATCCATCCCTCTTGTGCACCAATACTACTAGAGAAGAGAAAGAAATTTAAGTAGGTTGAATTATACCAGCTTCTAGCATTTTTGAAACCATACATTCAATTTCACTCTTCTAGGCATAGGGATATTTGTGAGTTTTGATGTTTGGAGGAACACTTGCTAGAATCAAATGAATATCATGATCATGATCACGAATAGGTGGGAGGCCTTTGGGAGTCTCAAATACCTTGGAATGATTATCCAAGACTTTTTGGAGATCTAAATAAATATATGATTTTTATGTTTGAACCTCAAGTGAGAATAATTGTGCAATTACGCCTTGTTGTTATTTCTTCATAATATTTATCATGCCATTAGAGTTGATTATATTTATTGCTTTGCTAGTGATACCCCTTAATTCAAATTCCTTTCCTTCCCAAAATAAATTCAAGAAAAGCTCTTGAATATTAAAAGCTATCATCCACAAAAATTGTAACCATTGGACTCCTAATACAACATTGGCACCACCCATTGCATTGGAAAGAATTGGACTATTCAACACATATTCTCCAATGGTTAGCTCAATATTATGGTAGTTTCCAAAGAAATTTATAGTTCCTCCATTTGCAACCATCACTTGACACTTTGGTGTTGGAGATAGGAAGACATTCAATTCCTTTGCTATCTTACAATGAATAAAATTATGGGTTCTACCCGAATCAATCAATACTATTACCTTTTTCTTCTTGATATAGCCTTCTATCTTGAGAGTTTCAGTATTGGTAATTCCTACCAATGAATTACAATATATGGTTGAATTCATTTCTTCTTTCTATGGGGTTGGTTCTTGGTGTATATCCTCTTCTTTTCATGTTTATTGTTCCTTTTCTTCCTCCTCTTCAGAATCTATGTAGAATAATTTCTTCTCAGCACACTTATGACCTTTAGTGTATTTTCAATCAGAAATGTAGCAAATCCCTTTTTCTCCTTTTTCCTCCAATTTTTGTGGCATCATCCTTGTAGGTTATGGAAGGCTAGGAGTAGAAACACCTCCATACTTGTAGTTGTGAGTGGTAAACTTCCTTGTTGCCATAATTTTACTTTCAACTTTTCTTGCCACCCTGAGTGCCTTCTCCAATGAATCAGGTTCCCAAAGGAGAACCTCATATTGGATGTTATCCTTCATATTCCTTATGAATAAATCAATATTATGCTCCTATAGAATATCACTTACCATGATATTCAATTTTTGGAAGTCCTCAATGTGCTCCACTGTTGAACCCTTTTGCTTGAGATTTATCAATTGGCTAAAGAAGGTGTTTCTCTTTGTATCCTCATAGTGTGCTATCATTTCCTCCATAAAATTTGACTAAGTTACAAATCGTTTATGAGAAAAAATCCATCGATACCATAAAAACTTATTGGGTTCTAAATATAAAGTTCCAATGCATAACGTTTATGTGTGTTTCACATCATGAAGATCAAAATATTGCTCCATCTGTACTATCCATGTTATTGGATTCTTTCCATCAAAATTCTTCATATCGATCTTTGAAATGTGGTGGGTCTTAAACAAAAAATTAGAGTCTATAAAATCATAATTCATAGTCCTTTCATCCTCATCATGATTTTCATGGATTGTCTTGTTATCATTGGGAAGTCTTTCTTGCAGCAACTTTGTCAATCCTTCCATCTTGAAATTCATTATTGTTTCCATGTCTTCTTTTAAACCATCCTTCAAATATTCCATGTCTTATTTTAAATCATCCTTAAAAAATTCCATGTTCCTTTTTAGGCCATCCATGTCCCATTTTATTTCATCCTTGGGTTCTCTTTGTGAGAGCGAAATTTGCTAAAATTTGTAATTTTCATATATTATGTTGTATTTCTTCATCTCATGAGTCAGAGTAGATATTTATGATGTCTTAATGGGTGTAGATTTATTTATTTTTGGAGGAATTTTAGAACCAAATACTGATATATATGCTTCAATATTCCCTTTGAATCACTTCAAAATGATTTTTCAAACAAAAGTTATGAAAACTTAAAAAAAATACACTCCTTTTTGTTGCTCGTAGGATCTTAATAATGAAGTTGTTGTATCTCTATAATTTTGATTCTCCAAGTTGTAAAATCCCTTCCTATAGCCTTCAGTATTATTTCCAACCCCATAATTCAAATCAATATTGGTTTTTTCAAGAAATATTTATGCCCAATCTCCCACGATGACCTAATTATAGACTAGTTCATTAGATAAAACTTGTATGGAGTTCCACATGTCAATTCTTCGACGTTTAGTAGTAAAAATGATACCAAACAACTACACTCCATTTGATTTCTTCCACTTCTTACAAAATTCAAAGCTGACGCTCAGAGAGAAAGTATGACAATTTTCCCTAGGTCACCTATTTGAGATCAAATTCGAGATCCTGCAAAAACCCTAACTTCCTGAGGTCATATATCCAAAAACATAGTGGATCAAGATCTGAAATTCGCGTAGGAGGTCCAACAATATTTCGAATCCTCGTGGTTACATTTTCAACTTATAAATATTTGTAGAAAGGAAGTTATAGACAAAATTCCATGGTGTCATGTTTGAAGAAGTGAAACCCTAAAATCCAAAGCTCTGGTACTAAATGTTATGAAACCAACTCACAAAATAGTATAAAATATAGATCAAAAACTTAAAAATTATCCTCTTCAATGGGGAAGGCTCCTTTACATTACATAAATGAATAATTCTTGGATGATTCAAATGATAAGACCTCCTTGGTATATAAAGGAGTCTAAGGGGTCACAATATAATCAAAGCCTACATAACATTAATAATGTAAGGGCACAATAATAAGAATAGTGGGATTCTATGGGGCACAACAATAACAACATGGGAGGTACATGGGCACAAAAATAAAAATATGGGGCTACATTAATAACAATAAGGGGAATACACTAGTATTATAGGGACCTAACACGTAAATTAATTTGAGGTAAATTAAACGATTCAAGTGGATGGGGTTCTTACAAAAGTTTCATTTAGTTATCAAGTATAAGAAGGTATGAACAAAAAAATTTGTTGCCATTCTTTCAAGGAAACATGCATCAAAAATTATACTTTTGTTAACTATCATGAACATGGATTCTTTCACCCATGATGCCTATAGAGAGAACATAATGGAGAAAATTTAGTGTTGTGTAGCAAACCTATGTAATGTCCCCAATTTCTTATTTACTCTTTGAGGAGGTTAGAAGAGACTCTCAAGGTTGTGTCAATAGCCATAAGATTGAGGTTATACCATTGGAGGGCTAGAGGGACCAATACTAGGAGATAAATGTTATTTATCTTAAGAAAAAGGGGACAAAGGGGTTCTAAAAAAAGTCACTAACTAATTAAAAGAAAAACTCACTTAAGAAATAAAATAAAAGGAGGGAAAAATGTGAAGAGAAATTATATAGGGAGGAGAAAAGGGAAGGGGACTTCATTCTTAATAATTTTAATTTTAGAAATGGATCTCTTATGAGTTGTTTAGTGCAAGGGTTTGGGGTGTTATTGAGCACAACGATTGTAGGCAGAATCCAACCCAATTTTAGAGAACTTCGAGTGTCTCCCTAGCTAGAAAACTAAAGAGGTCCATCATGAGGCTTCACTTGAGCTTTAATTCAGTAAATTAGTAGTAGTGCACATTTCCTTGGTGTGGGGAAGTACTCAATTTGGCCACTGGTAGTTTTGTAGAGGAGTTTATGGGGGAGATTTTTTGGGAAATATTTTATCATCTAGATGCCTGGATTTTGGTGGAGATATTAGCAACACATTGAACCATCATTGAGGGTTGAAATGCACTATTTTCTGTAATGTGTGGGTCTCCCTAGAGGAATCTTGCACACCCTATTTTTTTAAGTAGATTGGGGTCTCCTTGGAGCTAGAGGCTGGGAGTATTTTGTGAGAAATTATTAAAGAATTATGAAGTTTCTAGTTGGTGAGTTGGGATAGATTTCCAATAGATGAATTTTGCAGATTTTCACACCAGCTGGCTAGTTGGGCCATTTGAACTAGTTAGAGGGATTTATCTATCTCAGGTTTCTTGCTAAACAATTTTCAGTTTATTCTGGTTTCTTGTGAGGAGGCTACACACTAAGTTTCATATCAATCCTCGCATTCTTCAATCCATTCTTCATTTCTCCATCTCATGTTATTTTATTCATAGACTATACACTAGGTATTGTTTAGTGTGGAACCCTTGGGAAATTGAGCAAATCATTTCTAGGTTTTTATATGTTTTTGGAGGGCAGTCTATGGGTGGAGCTTCATGTTGATCTTGGCACTATTTCAGCTAGTTGTCATTAGTTATAGACAACAATAAATAGAAAATCATTCATCGGGCCACGTATGTCATATATCATAGTCATACACATATTGGGTCAGATAGATATTTCTGGGTTTTGTTCTACTTTCTTTAAAAGCCTAAGTTCCTTCATTAGTTCTTTGATTCCTGTTGGGAAAAATAATGAGAGGGGGAGTTGAATCAGTATTTCTAAATCAATAAACTTTTCATTTTATATTCTGATTTTTGTACATTACTTTACAAAGGGTAACCCACATGTGTACGTGACTGTTCTTAAGACAACAAGTGTATATCTAGTAAAATTACATTGTAGTTAATTCATCTTATGTTTATTTAGATCCAGTGCATCAATAATTCATTAAAAATTGAATAGATAGTAACCATGTGTACTAAGAACAAAATAAACCATCACGCATAAGCAACACCCATGAACACTAGGATTTCAGGTGGAAGTCCAATGCAGGAAAAAACCACCTACTATTATTGTCTATGTATCATTTTTAATATAAGGAAAAGGTTTTACAATATTGTATCGGTCTAGGTTTATACCAGTATGTAGGCACCCAGCTATAGAAGGCTAAAACGTTCGCTCATTCTCTAGCTCCTACTATAAGGGAGCTCCAAACCCCTAGCTCTTGTACTGGCGTAAACTTGTGCTACCATGCAGGTGCCAGCCTATAGAACGCTACAACTTTCACTCATTATCCAACTACTATTAGAAGGGAGATGCAACCACCTGATCTTATTTACCAACTACCACTAGAAGGAAGGTCCAATGCCCTCAACTCCGAGGACCATGTTTCATAAATTCTCATACTGAATATGTTGGAAAAGGTAACTATGTTTGGTCTTCAATAATGTACTTGAGTCACTATGTAATGTACTTGTCAAATGAATAAAGAAAATAATTTATTATTATTATTATTATTATTATTATTATTGTGACATTAAAGCATTGGATCCATGATTGGGTCACTATTCTTTAGGTCAAAGTCCCCATTGATGACTTCTAGGATTTATTCTAGGTCTATAGAATTATTTTACATTTAAAGAGACCCTTCTTGGGCTTTTGAATCATTTAAATTGGTCAAGTATTGAGTCAAATATGAATTATGTAACCTACACACCATGTTCGGCTAAGAGAAGATCAAGTCAGCCTAAGGAGCCATTTTGACCCACAAGAATCCTATAAAAGGAAGGACTATGAATTCATTTGGAGCATACTTTTCATTCTCTCTCTTTTAGGAAAAAGTGTGAAATTTTGTTTGTCGAGTAGAAATGTGAAGTAGGAAACTAGGAAAGTTTGTTGTTGATGGTGGTCTAGGTATAGGCAAGAGTCCTAATCTCCCAAACTGTGAGATTATATATTCTACTGCTGGTTCCAGGTGTGATTGTTTATTCAATGGGCTCTCTGTCATCAACAGATAACCTTTAGAGCTTCGCTAAGTTAGCAGCCCTCCAAAATTCATAGATTTTTTCTAAACTACCACCATACCGGACCCGACGATAATATAAACCTTAGTTTAATAATATTTGAAATCTACCTTCTGAAAGCTCATCAGAACTTCTCCACCATTGATCTATTTAGTATCCAACAGTCAACAATACTTCCTCGACCTCGAACCTGCTCCACGGCTATCAGCCGTTGATCTTGCTCCACCAGATCTAATGGCTCATATGCATATCGGCCAGCTAACTTGTGCACTACAAATCCACCCGAAAAAGTGGTTTCACTCTCTCTCCTCACTACTACGTGTCTTCGTCTGTATGGAATTGAAGCCAATGGGGGAATTACCACTTACCACCATTCTTCCGCTCGGTAACCACTTGTGGTTTCTCCAACCTGCTTCGGCTTGTTAACTGTCGATTAACTTCTATGCCCGAACACCCTTGATTGGTCTCGATTGAAATATAACCATCCAGATTAAATCTTCACGCCAAAGGTCTTCCTCCACTGATCTTGACCATCCATTCCACACACTGAGGGTTCATGAGAAACATAGTTAAAAACACAAAACTTAACACAATCAACATCATTTCATTCAATCTCACAGAACGTCGATTAAACTTCAAATTTCACAATAACACAGAGATTTCAAAGGAAATTATCCTTCAGGATTCGACACGGAATTTATCATTCACATTCACAGAATTATGCCTCTTCCATCAATGTTGCAATCAAAATGGCATGTGTTAAACCTCTTAAGATAATATTTTGTTGCACGTATTGCGTACAAGTCTCCAAGACTTATTTCTCTTCGAGAATGTCGACAAATGTGTTCATGTTTCAATCTTTTATTTTGGATTTGAATTATTTGAGATTTATTTGGAATGTATGTATTTTATTTATGCCTTGGAATTGTATTTCATCCCACCCATTTTTGGCTTTTGAAAGAAAATATAGATACTAGAGCCAAAAAATTACAAATTTGAAAGGAAATTTGTGAGGATTTGTTTGAGGTCTAGTTTTATATGAATGAGACCAATGATCCAAGCCAATACTTGGACAGATGGAGGCTTCAAAAAATATATCTTGTTCTAACGGTGCCTCTAACACTATAAATCAGTTCAATATGTTGGCCACTTGATTTTTACCTCCTCTACAATTATTCGAAATATAAATCCCATGTCAAAGTGGTTAGGTCTACCACTTGAAGTTTATATAGGAGGTCATTGAAGTATTTCACATTTCATTCCAATATTATGATTCCCCCCTTCTTCTCTCCAGAGGATTTAATAAGGATTAAGTCACCACCTAATATCTAGATATCCTCATGGTGGGTTCCCTTATTGTCCTAATGTTTTCCAAGAATTTTTAATTTTTAATAACTATATGTGGACTGTATATTATTGTTATACAACCTATTTCCTTGTCTCCTAAATATTGGAATCAACCCAATATAATTTGGGGGAGCATTATCCAATCATGAAATTATGCTTCCTAAGTGTTCCATATAATAGCAAAACCTCTCAAACTTCCTCTAGCATCTAAAGCTACATATTCACAACACCTCCACCAGTGAGAGTTGGTGTGCTTAAGTCTTTCACAAAATATTTTTGTTTCCTTTTTAATTGTTAGTTTGACTTAAATTCTCCAATACCTTGTTATTGATTACCATTTTAAGTGAGTTCTATTGTATATATTAAGAATTGTGTTTGTAAAACAACTTGATATATTTTGGATGTACGATATGCTTCTAATCTTACATATGAGAAGGAAATTTCTACGACCCTAATTTCAATTGTTGGCCATACTTAAGTTTTTGTATCTAAAACATTACAAATTATTACATACATCTAATATCGTAGTAAAAAAATGAATT
The DNA here is from genome assembly GCA_000404065.3 of Pinus taeda. NCBI lineage: Eukaryota > Viridiplantae > Streptophyta > Pinopsida > Pinales > Pinaceae > Pinus > Pinus taeda. The sequence continues at coordinate 335,605 of APFE030806724.1, read as the reverse complement.
ATAGGAAACTTATACACCATCACATAAAGTCAAACCACCTTTCCATCCCTGTATATTCATGCCATCACACCCAAAAAATCTTGATGTACATGTGGACATTGTAAGTCCATAAGTCAAGGTTTTTACACATTATACATGCTAAATGATGCTTATAAGAAATTAAAATTGAATGCAATATGATTCTACCTCACCTCTCATTCATGTTTTGAAATTTATCCATCATTTTTATTTAGTAGGGGCATGGATTCCAAAACCAAAACTCTAATCACTCCCATTATAACGTATTTATATTGCAACTCCATTTTTGTCAGGCCAAGAGGTAACTGCTTTATTCATTTAGATCGTTCATAGTTGTATACATGAGGGAGTGACTTTTGGGTTTCAAATCCTGATGATTCTTCCTTTCCCATTATTTATTTTTTTCATTATTTACAACTGTTCACCCAATCCCCATTATTAGGTGTCAACATCCCCCCCCCGCCCCCGTAATCTGAAGGGATGTTGGTGAGTCCAAGCATAGTTCTTAATCTTTCAATCTTTTCTCTTCCAAGCGCTTTGGTGAAGATGTCTGTAATCTTCTCATTAGTGGAACAATGGTGTAGATGGATTGTCTTAGCCTCAACATGATGTCAAATTAGATGGTATTTTGTATTGATGTGCTTTGTTCGATCATGGAACTTTGGGTTCTTGACCAAGTTTATTTCAAAGGTGTTGTCAATCATGAGTGGAGTTGAATGTACTTGTTTTACCTACAAATCTTCCAAAAATTTCCTAAGCCAAACAATTTCTTTTGTTGCCACATATTATGCATCTCTTGTGGAATCCGTTGGAATTGATTATTTGTGTGATCTCTAGGAGACAACTCCTAATCCAAGAATCGTAGTGTAACTAGAAGTAGATACCCTAGTTTCTTTTTCTCCATCGAAGTCTAAATTTGAGTATCCAATCAAGCTGAAGTCACCCACCCGTGTATACTTTAGTTCCCTTGAAGAAATTTAGAACTCTTTTTGTAGTAGACCAATGTTCCTCACAAGGATTTTGCATAAACCTGGAGAGGATTCCAATAGAAAATGACATGTTTGGTTTGGTAGTAGTCAGGCAGTTGAGACTTCCTACAAGTTCTCTATACTTTTCTGCATCCCCAAATTGTTTTCCTTCAACGGATGTGAGATTTAAGTTGTGTTCCATTGGAGTAGTTAGAGCATTTCACTCAGTCATTCCAAACCTGTTCAATAGCTCTCTAATGTACTGAATGGAATATAGACTTCAGATGTTGAGTTACTTCAATACCAAGATAGTAATGAACATAGCCCAAATCATTTAGTTCAAAACCTTTCCTTAATTCCTTCTTTATGGATGCAATGTAGCTCTAATTATTTGTTATCATCAAAAGATCATCTACATGTTGAAATATGGCAACAAGAATATTCCAATTTTAATTTGTCATTGAATTAAATTGTGAATTAAAATCAAATTTAGTCTTAACAGCTACTTGGAAATTATTAATTAATTTATTTTAAATGAATTAGTTGGAGAAATTCAAGATAGAAGTCTTTCTGAAGTCATGCAAGAGTTATCCCTTAAATTAAGGAGATAGGCTTGAGTTATATTTGAGTTGTAATTAGTTAACTCAGTTTACTGATTTAAGTCCAGTTAAATTAGTTCCAAACTATTTGAGGAACTAATAGTGATTTAACAGTTAGTTGATGCATTAATGCACTCAACTAGTGCTACTCCAGTTAACTGAAGATTCCCTCATCAGAAACTCATGCATGTCTATTATGAGAAACAGCCCATTGAGAATTAATGTTCAAGGACAGTGTACTATCAGTTGCATGTGTTTTCTCATCGAGAAAACTCATGCATGTACTCATGGATTCATATTTGAAGATTGCGCAGTTTTGAAGGGTGGTTTTCCACTTGGTAAAAGGAAAAATCATCCACAAGGAACAACGCAAGGAAATAGGATCTTGGATGGCAGAGAGGAAGGATGGAGAGAAGCCAAGATTGCCTGTGAGCATCTGTGACGATTGTACTAAGAGCTGGCTAGCTGTGAGAGCTAAGGCTTTGTATAATTCCTATGTATTTCCACCATGTATGATAATACAATAATGTGGGATTTTTAGCTGAGGCTTTCCCCAAAGTATTTTCATGTGTATTGTGCCATTGATTTTTCTTCTTCTTGTTATATTGTTCAGCTCGATTTTTAAGCTTCTTCAAATTTATGGTAGAAGTAGGTTATAGTATTATGCTTTGATTTATATTACATTATCGGGTTAACCTATCATAAATTTTCTACATGGTATCAGAGTTGTGAACAATATACTCAGAAGAGAATTTGAAGTTTGAAGTTTGGGGTTGCAGGTACAAATCGAATTCATATCATACTTCAAGGTTGGCTAATGGTGTTCTATGGCTTCAGACTTGAGTATGCCTTGGAAGGTAGCTCAGATTACATAGCATGGACCTATATAATGGAGGTTGTATTAGAAGACAATGGCTTGAAGGAATTCATTGATTAAGAAATCCCAAAGCCAGCTTCAACTAATGCAGAAAATTTGGCTGAGTGGAAGAAGTGTGTGGCGAAGGAAAGACAGATCATCCTTGAGGGAGTTTGAGACCATATTATCTCGAGTCTCCATGGGAAGGAACTCTACGAGAATAGTAGCGACCAGAGGAAATTGGCACTTAAGGATAAGCTTTGAAGAATCAATATGGAGAAGGGCGATACTATTTCCACATATTTGAACAAGCTCACCACAAGCAGAGATGAGCTTTGTAGTGTGGGAATAACTACTACCAATGATGATATGGTGAGCCTCACTCTTCTTGGCATTCCAAAGAGTTGGAATAGCTACCAAGACTCTGTGAATGGAAGGGAGAAATTGTCGGATTAGGAATGACTATGATCATATCTTATGCAGGAGGAGATTAGGAGGAGCACACGAGATGGTTCTTCATCCAAGAATGATGATGAAGAATATATAGCCTTAGCAAGTAAGGCAAGAAAAGGCTAAGGGAAGGCTTTCCATTTCAAATCTAATTCTTCTCATGGAGGGAAGAAGGTTAACATGTCTAAAGTAAGATGCTTTAATTCTCACAAGATGGGACATTATGCGACTAATTACCCATTGAAGAAGTCCAAGAAGGGATCCTCGGAGGGATTGCAAGTAGAGGCATTATCCTCTTAGTTCGAAATGGAATTTACCCTCATCGCATGCAAAGTGTCATTGATGATGGGTTGTGTCTGGTATCTTGATAGTGGAGCCTCATTCCACATGGTCGGTGATGAAAATTTATTCAATGCCTTGGACGAGAAAGACCTCAAGATGCGCATAGAGATGGGTGACGACGGAAGGTATAATGTTTCAGGAGTGGGCACGGTTGCTTTTCAGAGGGAGCATGGAGCTCCTCTCACCTTCAAAAATGTGATGTATGTGCCTAGATTGAAGAATAACTTGGCATCAGCCACGATGTTGGAGGATAAAGGCTATGATGTTGTCTTCAATGAAGGAAAGGCATTCCTAAGACACATAGCCACGGGTCATACCAAGATGATAGGGATTCGGGTGAAGAATCTCTATAAACTAGAGGTAGATGATTATGTAGCATTGAGTATGAAAGTAGAATTAGTGCAAATCCAAGACATTGGTGAGTTGTGGCACAGGTAGTTGGACCATTTGCATCATGGGGCTTTGAAGATAATGCAGCAGATATCTACAGGACTTCCCAAAGGTAAACTTGAGCAAGTTGACACATGTAAATGTTGTACCTTGGGAAAGTACACCAAGTCTTCCTTTCATGATCGAGATAGCCGAGCATAGGCTATCTTAGAGTGAGTTCGTACTGATTTGTGTGGAACATTCTTGACGACATCCACAACGAAGCAAAGGTATTATCTGATTTTCATTGACAACTATTCTCGTGAATCCTGGATTTATTTCATACAGAAGAAGAACCAAACTTTCAAAAAGTTTTGTGAGTTCAAAGCTTTGGTCGAGAAAGATTCAGGGAAGAAGATCAAGGCCTTGAGAGGTGACAATGATGGAGAATATGTCTCTCAAGAGTTTAAGGACTTCTATGCAGTGGAAGGAATTAAATGAGAGTTGATGGAACCTCATAACCCATAGCAAAATGGGGTGGCCGATAGGAAGAAAAGAAGTATTGTAGGGGCAGCATGGGCAATGATGCATGACCAATGCCTACCACTTCACTTATGGACCGAGGCATGCAACACAATGGTCCATTTGCATAATAGAAGCCTGCATCACATACATTGGATGAAGACACCAGAGGAAGCTTTCTCCGGTAAGAGACCAAATGTGGGTAACTTTAGGATCTTTGGCTCATCTTTATATTTCCATGCGACAAAGGATGCATAGAAGAAGCTTGAGCCAACAACAAAGTTGGGGATAATTTTGGGGTACATTGATACACCTCACAACTATCAGGTGTACTTTCCTATCAGTTAGAGGACAGTGGTTCTCAAAGATCTCAAGTTTGATGAGCAGAAGGCCATGCAAGTTTCCCTTGAGAGGGAGCTTTAGCTACAGGCTATGGAGGAACTGTTGGTTCCTAAGGAGGAGGAGCCTTAGACTGATGTCGAACAGCCACATGTAGAGTTTCCAAGAGTCGAGACATCCACTCAAGTAGAGTCTTCCAGAGATGGATGGAAGCGCACAAGAGAAGCTGATAGATTGTTGGAGGATGTGATAGAGAATTTGGGAGAACCATCTTCTCGATGCAGACAGAGGAGGTCACTTGAGAGGTACACTGGATACATGGCACTTGCTGGGGAATGTGTTGAGACCGAGCCATATTCGTTTGAGGAAGCAATGCAGCAACCAATTTGGGTTGATGCTATGGTGGAGGAGTATGACTCCATAGTTCATAACAATGTTTTGGACCTGGTTTCAAGACTGGAGAACATGTCAATTGTGAGTTCCCATTGGATTTACAAGATAAAGCAAGCTGCTAATGGTAGTGTGGAGAAGCATAAGGTAAGATTTGTTGCCCGTGGCCTTTCACAGGTCGAGGGCATTGACTATAATGAGGCTTTTTCTCCTGTCACAAGGAACTCATCTATCAGATCTATGTTGGCACTATCAGCATAGATGGGTTGGAATATGCATCATATGGATGTGAAGACTGTATTCCTCAATGGACAGATTGAGGAAGAGGTGTACATAGAGCAGCGAAAAGATTTTGAGACCTTCGATCATGAGTCACATGTGTGCCAACTCAAGAGAGTGTTTTACGAGGTGAAGCAAGAACCTCATGCTTAGTAAACTAGGATAGACAACTACTTCACCAGGTTGGGCTTCACAAAGAGTGAAGAAGATGCGAATTTGGACCACATCATGGTGAAATTTAAGTTGTTGATCATCGTACTTTATGTTGATGATCTCATATTGACTAGTGATGATCAGTGGATTGTGTCTTGCAAGGAGGACCTTGCAAGAGAATTCGAGATGAATGACATGGCTCTCAAGCATTACTTCCTTGGCATGGAAGTGTGGCAGAAGGATGGGGAATTGTTTGTGTCTCAGGACAAGTATGCCAACAAGATACTCAGGAGATTCCACATGGAGAAGTGCAAGCCCATGCAGACTCCTCAAACAGGTAACTAGAGGAAGGAGGTTGCTACTTCAAGAGAAGTGGCAGAGGCTATTGTATAAAGGCAGTTTGTGGTTTCACTAATGTACTTAATGAACACATGACCAAATTTGTGCTATATGGTGAACCAGCTGAGTCAAGCAATGGTTCAACCTACCAAGATGTTTTGGAAGGCAACAAAGCATGTATTGAGATACCTTAGAGGCACATCACAGTATGGATTATGGTATAGATGGATAGAGGGAGTGAAGTTATAGGGCTTCACTGATGCAGATTTGGCGGGGAATCCATCAGATTAGAAGAGCACATCAAGAGGGATTTTCAAACTCGAGTCAATGGTAGTTTATTGGTACAGCAGGAAACAGAGGTCGATTGCACTCAGCTTGGCAGAGCTAGAATACATGGTTGCAAGTCAGGCAGCATGTGAGGACATATGGATGCGGAAAATCCTACTTGGTTTGTTTGATCAGAGGATGGATCCAATTGTGATCTATTGTGATAATAAGAGTTGTATCAAACTCTCTGAGAATCCAGTATTTCATGATAGGTCTAAGCACATCGACATCTGGTATCCTCATCTCAGAGACTATGTAGCAAGGAGGATCATGTTGCTGCAGTATATTTCGATAGAGGAGCAAGATGCTCACATTTTGGCAAAGAAATTTCCAAAGTGTAAATTCGAGTTCCATAGAGACAGGATTAGGGTGGAAGATAATCCCTTTCTTGTTGAGAGGGAGTGTTGAAATATGGAAACAATAATATTCCAATTTAATTTGTCCTTGAATTAAATTGTGAATTAAAATTGAACTTAGTCTTAACAGCTACTTGGAAATAATGAATTAATTTATTTTAAATTAATTAGTTGGAGAAATTCAACTTAGAAGTCTTTTTGAAGTCACGCAAGAGTTATCCCTTAAATTACAGAGATAAGATTGTGTTATATTTGAGCTGTAATTAGTTAACTCAGTTTACTAAATTAAGTCCAGTTAAATTCGTTCCAAACTGTTTGAGCAACTAATAGTGAGTTAACAGTCATTTGATGCATTAATGCACTCAACTAGTGCTACTCCAGTTAATCGAAGATTCCCTCATCAGAAACTCATACATGTCTATTCTGAGAAATACCCCGTTGAGATTAATGTTCAAGGATACTGTACTTTTAGCTGCATGTATTTCTTCATGGAGAAAAATCATGCATGTAGTCAATGATCCATCCTTGAAGATTGCATAGTTTTGAAGGCTGGTTTTCCACTTGGTAAAAGGAAAAATCATCCAGAAGGAACAACGCAAGGAAATAGGATCTTAGAGGGCAGAGAGGAAGGTTGGAGAGAAGCCAATATTGCCTATGAGAATCTGTGAGGACTGTACTAAGAGCTAGCTAGCTATGAGAGCTAAGGCTTTGTATAATTCCTATATATTTCCACCATGTATGATAATACAATAGTGTGGGTTTTTTAGCTAGGGCTTTCCCCAAAGTATTTTCATGTATATTGTGCCATTGATTCTTCTTCTTCTAGTTATATTGTTCAACTCGATCTTTAAGCTTCCACAAATTGATAGTAGCAATAGGTTATAGTGTTCTTCTTTGATTTATATTGCATTATTGGTTTAACTGATCACAAATTTTCTACCGTACATATACCACAAGATATACAACTATTTTGCCAACTTTCTTGACAAACAAAGTTTCATCATTGAGATCATAATGTTTTAAATTGAGTTTCAAATGATTCTCATTTAGCTTTTCATGGCCATACAAGGATTTCACAAGTTTGTATACTTTATGTTCATGTCCTATGACAGAAATCCTTCAGGTTGGAACATAAAAACATTCTCTTTTAGATCTCCATTTAAGAAAGCAGTTTTTGCATCCATTTGGTGGACCTTCCAGTCGTTTCGAGATGCTAGGGCAAAGAGTGTCCGGATGGTAACCCATTTTGTTGTGGGGTCAAAAGTATCCTCATAATCGACTCCTTCCTTTTGTGCAAAACCTATTTCCATGAGCCTAGCTTTGTGCTTGTCAAGTGAACCATAAAATTTACGCTTGTTCTTATAGACCCACTTGCAACGAAGTGGTTTCATTCCCAATGGAGAAACAACCAGCTTCCAAGTGCCATTCTTTATCAAGGCATCATACGCCTTTTGCATCGCTTCTTTCCATTCATCATGAGAAGCGATTTCTTTGAAGGAATTTGGTTCAAAATCTATAGAAAAATTCAATTCAAAATCATAAGAAACATCCATATCAATAGGTGAATCAAAATCATCTACATCACCTCCATTTTGCCTAGTTGGATTTCTTTTTCATGTCTTTCCAACTTCATCAGGATGAACACTTTCAAATGTCTTTGTCAGCCACTTTGGCGGACCTTTCTGAGATGGTCCAGGCTGCTAAGTTGATTGAGTTGGGATTGAATCAAGGTTGAGTCTCCCAATTATGTCAATCACATCACTCAAAGTATCATCAGTGGTTGGAGTTTCATAAGGTGGAGAGAGTGATTCAAAAGAAGATTCCACAGTTTTATCCATTATAGTAATCCCCCTTTCAAGTATGGAATCTGATTATCAAATTCTTGAAATGATTTTTCATTTGTGAATCTATCGAAGCGATCAAGATGTCGTTCAACAACATTTTCAGCTTTGGAAGATTCAAGAAATATTAAATCTCTAGATAAAACAAACTTTTTATTAACTTCATCATAGAGATGATATGCTTTGGAGGTGTTTGAATACCCCAAGAAGATACACTTACGACTCTTTGCACCAAGTTTGTTTCTATGTACCTTTGGTATCAATGCATAACAGGTGGAACCAAAGACCCCGAGAAGCTTTACCGAAGGAATGTGGCCATACCACATTTCATAAGGAGTCTTGTTTCTAATAGCATTAGATGGGCATCTATTATTTACATATACAACACATAGAACTGCATCAGCCCAAAACATCAATTTTTCATTCTTGAAAACATCATTGAATGTACCATATTTAAGATTGTCCTATTCATTCTTTTAGCTACTCCATTTTGTTGATGATTATAAGGCACAGTTTTTTGATGTTTGATCCCATATTGGCAAAGATATTTTTCAAATTCAATTGAGGTGTATTATTTTCCATTATGAGTACAAATAGAGCCAATATGAGATTTGCATAATTTTAAATCCATGTATGAAAGTTCTTGAATGTTTGTAAAGCATCAGATTTGTTCTTCAATAAATAAGCCCAACACATTCTGGTGTAGTCATCAATAAATGTCATCATATATTTATTTCCATTTGTAGAAGGAATAAGCATTGGACCGCATAAATATGAATGAATGAGTTCAATTTTTCTATGTTCTCTGGAATGTGAATCATGAAATTACTTTTTGCTATGCTTTCCTAGAATGCAAGCATAACATTTCTTAAGTTTCCGTGGAGTTGTAGGAAAACCAGTAACACCATATTTCTTCAACAAGCGAAGGCTGAAATAGTTCAAGTGTCCAAATCTAGCATTCCATAATAGAATTGATGGAAATGTACCTTCATCCTAATGAGAATTGTATGAGAAATTTTGGGCATGCACAGAGGTACCTTGCAGCTTGAGAAGCCTTTGTTCTTCTATCCGTGTCATGACAAGTGAGTGATATGATGCTTTTCTCACCTCAACCTGGCCATCAAACATATGAATGGATTGTCCTTGTTGGTAGATGTGGACCAAGCACAACAAGTTTCTCCTCAGTTGTGGGAGATATAAAACATGATGCAGAAGAAAGTCTGGAAGACCAAGCAATATGAGCTTGATTGTGCCATGCCCTAATGGCTTAATTTTTGATTTGTCTGCAAAGTATACTATTCCAACAACATTGTAAGTAAATTCTTCAAAAAAATCTCTTCTAAAAGTCATGTGGCAAGTTGTTCCTCAATCAAGAAATCATTTTTCCAAGAAGCAAGTGAAGCATTAAACAAGTCATCATTTACTCCAATGTTACAATGTGCCACAACATAGTGAATAGATTCAGGTGCTTTACCTTTTTCTTTGTCATTAGTTTTACGTTTGGGTTGATTTCTTTCCTGCTCAAATTTGTCACAAGTCAACTTGCATGTGGATACATCATGTGATCCATCCCTATTGCAACATATGCAATGCAAATTTGGCTTTTCTCCTTGAGAGTGTCTAACCCCCCTGCCTCTGAAATTTATTCTTCCTCTTCCTCTTTAGACACCTCTTCCTCTAGAAGAATCTTGAGCAAGATTTTTTCTCTATGTGCAAGATACAAAGCCTCTTCAGAAGCTAAGGACCTATCTTCTTCCTGAAAGCTTTCTCTCTCTCAGAAAATTTATTCACAAGGGAGTCAAAGGTAATCTGTTTTAGGTTTCCATTTTCTTGCAATGACTTAAGATAATTTGAATAAGTGGGATAAAGTGCCTTGACAAAAGCTATTAGTGGAATGTCAAGTTCAACATTGGTGATGATCCGGATTTAAACAAGAACGCAATAAATTACAGACATAACCATAAACATAGATATGCAATGGAAATAATGCTTCATTCCATTAATGTAAAATACTAAACTATGCTTACAAACAACAATGGAAATAAACCAGCTAGGGTGATGGTAGCTTATTTCTGTGAAGAGATGTGGCGGCTACATGCCTCTGAACTGTGTTACAATGAGGCTTGAAGGCCTATTTATGTTGAGAAATAATGGAAACCCCTTAATATCCCAAAACCTAACCCTAGAAGATGAAACGCCAAATTGTGGGCCCCGTTTTGGGTAAGTTGGTACATCAACTTCCCAGGCTCATAACTTTGGCACCTGATCTCCGTTTCATGTGTACAATAGCTCGTTAGAAAGGTATATCCAAGAACTAAGTTTTTGAAGAGAAACATAAGTCCATAGACCCATGTTGCTCCCAGATTTCCCAAAAAACGTCATTTAGGGCCTCAAAATGACTCCGTAAGTCCAGGACCCGAAAAACTACTAAAAATAGTAAATTGTGCTACAATTAAGGAAACTGAAAAGATAAAAGAGACACTTGTGGGGGTCCAAGTTGGATACGAGGGTGGCCACCATCATCCACCTGGATAATTCCTCCCCCTTAGGAAGAAATGGTCGCCATTGCATTGAGTTCCTCCATCTGCTGAACTTGGTCCCTGGTGAGTTGTTCTGCAACCTTTGATGTGTCCAGCAATGGTGGGAAGCATGCTCAAGGGTGGTACACATTGAACGCTTTGTGTAGGACAAGGAATGGAAGAATTTTGTGCTCCAAAGCCTTATTTCCCACAGCCTTGGTAATGGTGTAAGGACCATGTCTGCATGGTGAGAGTTTTTCATGGGCTCTTGTAAGGCGTTCTTTCTGGAGATGCCACCAAACTTTGTCGCCCACTTGAAGCTTTTGTGGTTCCCCTGTGGATGAGGATATGTTGTTCCTATGTTTTGTCATGACCGTATCCCTTTTCTACTACTGCTGCGTGGAGGAAACCTTCACATGGGTCATGGATGTGGTGACGATCTTCCCCTTACTTTGGGAGTGAACCAAATAGAAAATGAATTTCCTAGTCTAGGAGATGAGCTTTCTGCCTTTCTTGGTAGTGATCAAAGAGGTGGTGGTAGGTGGGGCTACCTCTGATACCCTATATAATGAATTAAAAAAAGAAATAATGACTGCATGAGGCCTTAACTCATTCAAAGCATGTCACCTCCACAAGTACAGTTGGCCTAATAGTACATTGAAAACATCCGGAGGTGTAACATCACACAATACCTCATCTATGAAGGGCTTGGTGTTGTAGGGAGGGTGACATTGCTGGCGAACTTTGAGATCTCGTCCTTCATGAAGCCACCCGATACTATACGACTGCGGGTGTGGTGTAGTCGGTAGGCCCAACCGCTTCATGACCTCTATTAGAATGAGGTTCCTTTGGCTTCCACTGTCGACAATGAGTTGCAGTGGCGAACCTTTCACCCACATCTGTGAGTGGAAATGACACTCCCCTTCTTTTGAATCATCGAGCTCATTCTTCTGAATATTGGTGGTGGCAACAGTGACGCTGGGCTTTGCATCAATGATCTGCTTCCCTTTTCCATTGCCCTTATTGGGTTTTGACTCAGGGTTGGAACATGCATCTGATTTTGAAGCCTTCAACTCAGCCACCAGCGACAGCTTTGTCCGACACTCACTTGTGTTATGAGTGGGACTCTTGTGGAACTCACACCACTTTCCTACATCCTTCTTCAACTTCATGGTGTTGTTCTTTTCTTACGGATTTGACCGGTTGTCTTTGGTCACCTTGCCTTCGCTTTGTCCTTTGGTCTTCGGATTTGCAGATACAAAGTCTGGCTTCTTCTATTTGAACCTTTGTTCGATTTTGGCAGCATATCGGTATGTCGTGCCGAGCGAGGAGATGTTCAAGAAATCCATCTCTTCCTAGATGTATCTGTGTAGGCAGTCGTGGTATTCCAATACCAAATGCAGCTCAGAGTCCTTGATACCTAACTGTGTGCGAAGGATATGAAAAATGTTTGTGAACTTCGACACATCTTAGTCTTGTCCCTACCGCAGTGTGGTCCATTTGATGTATTTATCCTCATAGCTTTTGACTGGATAGTACTGCTCCTTGACAGCATCCCAGAATAAATCCCAAGTGGGTGCGGCTGAAAATAGTGACCCTGTACTTTCATTCTAATGCTCGTAGTAGGTTTCCCACCAGTACTTGATGTGGGGATTTCTTTGAGAAGAGTGAAAACAATTTTTTCCCGACTCGGAAATTCATGAACAGAAAAATAACCATCTAGTAGATTTAACCATTTATCCACGGCATCTGCATCTATCTAACCCTTGAATATGGGGATTTCAAAATTAACTTGTACCTTAAAGGGCATGGCGTTTCTAGAGTTGCTGCTGGAAGCTAATGCGCCACCTCTGGGTAGCCACTGAAGGAAGCTAATGCGCCAACTCAAGGGCTTCTTCAAGCAAGATTTTGATAGGATCTCCTACACCCTCATCTTTCTTTCCATCCGTCATGGGAGGCTATTGTGATTTGCGAGGTTGTTCTTGCAAAGGTTCAACCAGTTCAAGCCCTAACTCCTTATATCCCAACCTTGTTGGAGACATGCAAAGAAAAATAGAGAAAACGCAAACCGCTCTTATACCACTAATCTGGATTTAAACAATAACACAATAAATTACAGAGATAACCATAAACATGGAGATGCAGCGGAAATAATACTTCATTCCATTAATGTAAAATATTAAACTATGCTTACAAACAACAATGTAAATAAACCAGCTAAGGCGCTGGTAGCTTATCTTTGAGAAGGCATGTGGCAGTAACATGCCTCTGAACTATGTTATAATGAGGCTCGAAGGCCTATTTATTGTTGAGAAACAATGGAAAACCCTTAATATACAAAAACCTAACCCTAGAAGATGAAACACCAAATTGTGGGCCCCGTTTTGGGTAAGTTGGTACATCAACTTCTTGGGGTCATAACTTTGGCACCCAATCTCCGTTTGATGCATACAATAGCTTGTTAGAAATATCTATCCAAGAATTACAACTTTGGGAAGAGAAACATCGGCCAATGGACCCATGTTGCTCCCAGATTTCCCAAAAAAGTCATTTAGGGCCTCAAAACAGCTTTGGAAGTTCAAGACCCGAAAAACCACTAAAAATAGTAAATTGTGCTACAAATAAGGAAACTAAAAAGCTAAAAGAGACAGTTGTGGGGGTACAAGTGGGATAGATGGGTGGCCACCATCATCCACTTGGATCAGGTGATTTTGATTTCATGAATAATATATTTTACTTCTGATGCAAGAGCAAGAGGATCATCATTTTGTAATTTAAGGCTGAACAATTTAATCATGAGTTTAACAACTTCAAGTGCAGAGTGTGAGTCATAAAGTTCCTTCAATTTTTGTAAGGCTTCGAAAGCATTTGAAAATGGTGAAATATGGCAATTCACGTCTTCATTTACAGATGTTGTAATCAAAGCATAAGCCTTGTTATTCTTATTTTCCCAAATGGTGAATTCCTTGTCTAAGGTAGGCTTTTCTGGTTCTTTGTTTCCTTCTCCAACACAAACTTCCTTCCACAACTCATTAAAAATGAGAGTGTGTTTAACCTTCTGTGACCATTTTGGATAGTTCTCCTTCCTGGTGAGAACAACTCCCACAATAGATATCAATGAATGCATTGTAAAATCTGTGTACTATAAAAAATATATACTTTTGCTTCCAATATGTTGTAATAAATAACACTTCCAGTGGTATTTTTGTAAAAAAAATTAGCAATCTAATATAAATTGAGAAGAGGTATTATATTAGGGAGAGCGTTATTACTTGAGGGAGGTGGTATTAGGGGAGGGTATTATATGAGGGGCTTATAAAAGGGAGGCGATGGGAGCCACACAGTATTAAAAATCACTGGGATTGAATATGGAATAAACTTGAGTATGGTGGTATGGGGACGTATGGTTATATGAATCAGGGGTTGATGTATTCACCTGGAACGTGTGGAGTTGTTGACCAGGGGAGCGAGGTTTATATCTTATGGGTTCGGGCCCCATGGTGGGCGCCACGACAACAGAGGGTATTGAAATAGGGAGCCACGAAGGGTGGTGGAATGGGAGTCTAAAGCAGAGGAGCCACAGAGAGTGCTGCAATGGGAGTCTGAAGCAGAGGAGCCACGGAGAGTGGTGCAACGACAATGTTGGAGTTATAGTGGGGAGGCACAGCAAGTGGTGGGAACCAAATTTCTCAAAGTGCTGATACCAAACTGCTCGCAATGCTCACAAAACAGTGTGCAAGAACTTATGGAGGGGTGGTCGCAACAGAAATTTCTCGCATGTGCCTCTAGATTGTAACTCTAATATACATTCAACCATGGAATGACTGCACTTAATATTCCCTGTCACAAATTTTATCTGGTGATTTGCATGCCGACCGTACTAGAGTTTCCCAAGAAGCACAAGGGATGAAGCCTGAAATTATCTAACCTTTTGAATACAAAACCTCTCAACACATCGTGTGAAACCCCATAATGCTGCCTCATATGTGTTTATAATATCAACAGGTATTTTGTATACATTCATGCTCATAGTGCACTCAACGTAATGGAGGGAGGTTCAACATCAACATATGTAGGAAGCCAACACAGTCCAACCTTCAGTTCGTTACAATGCACGCACACACACCAAACTATTCGATGCAGAAAGCAGATGATAATGGCAAGAAAATAGGAGTAAGGCAGAGGCCTCAAGAGTATGATCGAGGTGCCAATTCTACAAAATATGCAGAACATAGGAAGAATAGGAAGGAGTTACAAAGGTAGAGAAGTCAAAAATGGAGTTGGCTCTGATACCATGTCAAGCCAGGAGGTAAATCCTCAAAATGAATTGTGTTTATTCAGTTAGATTGTTTATAGTTATATACATGAGGGAGTGACTCTTAGGTTTCACCTCTCGATGACGCTTCCTTTACCATT
Organism: Pinus taeda; assembly: GCA_000404065.3. Taxonomy (NCBI): domain Eukaryota; kingdom Viridiplantae; phylum Streptophyta; class Pinopsida; order Pinales; family Pinaceae; genus Pinus; species Pinus taeda. The sequence continues at coordinate 320,522 of APFE030806724.1, read as the reverse complement.
ATCTATTATTTACATTATTTACAACTCTTCACCCAATCCCCATGATTAGGTCTCAACAATTTTATCTATGAATTGAATCCACATCCACACATTTAATAAAAAGAATTGAATGTATTGTTATCCTTATGGATGGAATGCAATACATAAAAAATTCATTACCTTTATCCACCTTCCATTAAGAAGAATGGTTTAAATCAATTTAATAATTAATAATTGTAGTTCATCAACATTCAATTCATCTATTTATTCTCTTATTTTTGTGTCTAGTACTAAGGACAAAGCACTATTCACTTTCCACATTTTTCAAAAAAAATTATTCAAGCTATTATATAAATTGTCATAATCCATCGTCATAGCATGATGTTAGTACATTAGTTAAAAAAAAATTAATCTTCCGTCGATTTATTCTAAAATGATATAATTATTAGAACTTAACTAATAATAACAAAATTCATTTCTTTAATAATTCCAATCATATATTCAACAATGAACGCGTTACTCTATTAAGAAAAATATAAATTTATCTAGAATGATAAAAAACCATCGAGAAAATTATTTAATTACTTAAAAAAATGCAAATCTAGTATTACTGTTTATTAAAAACCATTTTCTATTAATAGTAAGTGAAAAGTCAAAAAAGACATAATTGAGGTAATTTGTGAAAATTACATGTTAAAAATATGATTGTGATATAAATCGTTTAGATTCAAAAATTTACCAACAATACTCGTATAGTATTATCTTACAACCAATTTGAGAAAGTGTACGTTTAGCATATCTATCCAACAACTATAATTGAATAAACTATTTTATTACATGAGTTTTTTCATGGCATCATTTGTTATATATTATAATTTTTTTATTATCTAAATTAATGCCAAAATATAAATATTATAAAATTACATAATATTAATTGTTCGCATTTTTTTACTTGAAGAGGTGAATCATACTCAAAATAAATAAATAGGATTAAAAATTTACATCTTTTGAAATGAGTGTTAACTATAACCATATTAAGATTCACGTTTGCTGTGTAATTTCTGTGGATGTTGGCTTATTCTGAATAATTTAATGGCTGAGATGTGGCTGCGATGTGATTGTATATTGTATAATATGATTGTAATGTGTTTTTTTAGCAAAAAAAAAAATCTTCCCGCGTGAAAAAAAAAATAAGATTCACGTTTTCAATTAATTAGTAAAATGAGTTGTATAAGCATAGTATTCCCAAAATCCACTTTCATGAAAGAATGTTAGGTATTTATAACATGACAAAATCAACAATAAGGATACATTATTAACGAATTTAGGTATTTTTTTATAACAAATTTAAGTATTTTTTATAAATTCCTTGCGCATATGATACTAATCACGACGAAGAGTGTTCAGAAAGGGGGAAACGTGAAATAATAAAAATCATATATATTTTTGGGTACATATATCGTTGGGGTTGACTTGAATTTTTATTTCTCGATTTAAGGTTTCTTATGTAGATGGATAGATTTAGGCACACCAGATACCTTTCGATTAAGATTTGTGACATATAACTTAGATGTAATAAATATTAAATTACTTTTTTTTTCAAGGTTTTAGTCTCTGAGCTACTAATAATTTATTTGTTTATTTGTGTGTATCAGCTATTATTTTTATAGAATCTATTAGCATTTTTAGCTTTTTAAAATGTCAAAATTATAGTGAACTAATAATTTGTTTTTTTAGTTCCCATAGACTAATGTTTGATACATCATCATATCTATAATAAATCATCATATCTATAATAAAAACTGAGTTTAATTGGATTTACTAAATGTTAGTTAAATTTGTTCTTTGCGTCAATTTAACAAACTACTTGCCATTGACAGCAAAAACTTCAGGCTTTGACTCAAGCATCGTGGTAATGACAATTCTTTTCTTTAAATTCTTATGCCATGGACGATCTTTTTTGCATCAACCATAGTCGCGAAAGTCCCTGGGACTGTGCAAGATTCAGAGTTGACAGCGCAACTCCATGTTGAAGCCAAGATGCTAAGCCCTCCGAGTGGGTTGGTAACTTACCTGCTACCATTCATTCATAATATCTAGTGATATACAAAGTAGGAAAGCCATATTTTTCATGCTATCTGGTCATAAATAATCCGCTGGTGTATATGTTTACCGATCGATTTTGCTTAGGCCGAAATCGAACAATAGACATATACATATACACCCGTCTTTCATTTATGACCCAATAACATAAGATTTATTTACAACCTACAAATTAGTTCCATAACAAAGAATCTTCGTGTACGAAGCCACAATCTTTTGTTTGTCTGGAAGATAATATGGACTAAGAATAACCAACTAACTCAGTTTTGCCATCCAAAATATGCTAAAACGACTTTAATGGCAAAGCTTCCTAAGAAAAGTCGATCAACTAACTCATGGCAGGATGATCCTTGTGTCCACTAAATCAATATTGAATTTAGTGTGGGTGTCACTCACGTCCACCGAGCCAATTAATTAATTCAGTTTTCTCACATAATTGTACATTCATAATTTTTGGCATTTATAACATTTGTGTCCACCCTCGTGGCTCGGGAAATAGTTGAATAGAATCAACGACTCAGTTTTAGAGTCATTTCAATTTCATGTCAAGTAGCTGTTGATCGCGTAATATATTTATTATTTAATGTGTACATTGCTTTTCTCGACTAGTGCTCAATATTCGATTCTATATATTTATTATTGCGTGTGTACATTGATTTTACTGACTAGTGCTCAATATTGGATTCTATAAAGCTTCTTTGATATAAAATTTATGATTAACCTAATTATACCGTAAATTATTTATTTACTTGATAATAATTTTGTAGAACTTTGTTTTCCTTTTAAATTATTTATTTATTATATTTGAAGCCATTCTGTTATCAAGTAAATTATTCTCGATTATATTTTCAACCAATGTAAAAACATTTTTTCTCGACCACTCCGATGTCTCCCATGAGCAAATGAAATATTTTATTTTTCAAATATGTTGTGGTTCTAAGAAATTATATAGATTTTTATTATTTTCCCAAATTTATAATAAAATTATGATTGGGTTAATTTTGGAAATTATAAATTAGAATTAAAAAGAATAATGAGATATTCTAGATTATTAATTTATTTATGTAGTTTTGTGAAAATCAATCTCATGCAATAACTTTATTAGTAGTATTATATATGTTCTTTAGTTTTTACAGAATTATGAAAGAAACTTCAATTCTTTAATTGTTGAATCTCATTCTTTTAGCAAAATAAAATTAAGAAGAATGACGCATTGTGGATTATTAATCTATCTATGAAGTTTTGTGGAAATCTCATGCAATAACTTTATTAGTAGTATTATATATGTTCTTTAGTTTTACCTAATTATGAAAGAAACTTCAATTCCTTAATTGTTGAATCTCATTTTTTTAGCAAATCCAGTATTATAATATTACTTCAAAGATGAAATAATTAGTAAATAGTATATTAATCTGAAGATAAAATAATTACTAAATAATATTAAGTATTTCATCTCTCGCCATGTAAATTCATTTAATGATGAAAATGAGGTAATGATTTAGAAACTTTCAATAGAGGTTGATTGATAACTCCTCATATTCCCAAATCTCATGCAATAACTTTATTAGTAGTATTATATGAGTTCTTTAGTTTTTACCGAATTATTAAAGAAATAACTTTATTAGTAGTATTATATATGTTTTTGTAGTTTTTATGAAACTACAATTCTTTAATTGTTGCATCTCATTCTTTTAGCAAATCCAGTATTATAATATTACTCCCAAGATGAATAATTAGTAAATATTATTAAGTATATTTCAATTCTTTAATTTTTGAATCTCATTCTTTTAGCAAATCCAGTATGATAATATTATTCTGAAGATGAAATAATTACTAAATAATATTAAGTATTTCATCTTTGGGGATGTAACTTCATTTAATGATGAAAATGAGGTAATGGTTTAGAAACTTTCAATAGAGGTTGATTGATAACTCCTCTAATCCCTATATAATGTAAGCTTTGATAAGCGAGACAGTTCAATATTGAAAAACAACATTCATTTTATGAACAAACCCATGGTGTGGCTATGGGCTCTCCTCTATCCCCCATAGTTGCCAACATCTTTATGGAGCATTTTGAACAAAAGGCGCTTAGGTCATTTCCATACACCCTTGAAAAATGGAAAAGCTTTGTCGATGACATATTTACCAAATGGAAATAGCCTTTCTCACAATATCAAATTCACTATTGAAATTGAAAATAAAAACTAACTTCCCTTTCTTGATATCCTTCTAGCCAAAAAAGAAGGGTCACTTGGTTTCCAATTCTATACAAAGAAAACGCATACAAAATGGTACCTACATGCAAATTCTCACCACCACCCTAAACAGAAGATTGACATCATTAGGACCTTAACCACTAGGGCGACCAAAATATTTGATCCTAACAATTTAAATGAAGAACTCAACCATCTTCACGAAGTGTTTGAATTAAATGGATATAATAAGAATACCATTAAGAAAGCTATGCACCTATCCTTAAACAAGAATAATAATGATATCAGAGATCAAAATTTATCAACTCCTAAGGTCTTCCTTCTGTACATAAAAGGCACCACTTATAAAATTACTAAAATTCTTATTAAACACAACATTAATGTAGCCTTTACTCTCGCCAACACTGTAATACAATTATTCAGCTCAGTCAAGGATCCCATAAACACTAACCTTCAAAAAGGTGTTTATGTTATTCCTTTCTCATGCGGAAATGAATACATAGGTGAAACAGGTAGGTCTCTTAACATCAAAATTAAGAAACACACTACCAACTTAAGAAGAGAAAGGACCTCAAAATCAACCTTAGCAGAACATGTTCATTCTTCCTCTAATTACATCTGCATGGAAGAAGTCCAACTAGTTAGAAAATAATACCACTATCTTAAAAGGAAAATCAAAGAAGCAATTGAAATTGGAAAAAGAAAAAACAACTTAAACTGAGATGATGGATAAAAACTAAGCAACACTTGGAAACTCTTACTTGAAATATTAAAGAATCAATAATTAACTCATATCCCTTTTAATAATTTTATCAACTCTCTCTCATTAGAAAATTAATAAAATATAAAAATCAAAACAACAAAGAAACATTATCTCATAGCCTCCTTAATATGGATAAATAAATAAATAAAATTAATTATAAAGAAGTAATTAAACAAAATTAATTATAACTAAACATATTAATAATAATTAATAATTATTTAAATAATAAATAATAAATAAATAATAAATATAAAAATAAAAATTTGAATATTAACAAACTAATGGATAATGGCCAACCTAATTTCTTAAATCACTTCTTCTATATATATTATATATATATATATATATATATATATATATAATTATATATATATATATAATATATAATATACATACATATATAACCTAAAATAAGTTCATGGATACATCATTAATATCTTCAGAATATCTATTGACCCATCTCATGATGATGGACTCATTTAGCAGTCCCTAACATTGGGTTCTCAAAACTCTATAACAGGTCATTCCTCCTCTATCAAAAAAACATATTTTTTATCGAATAGTTTCTATTGGAACTTGAAAGAGCATCTTTGAAAATTGAGAAACAATCTATGTTCGATAAAATTCACATAATATAAGTCATTTTTCTTTATCTTCTCGAATTTATGCTTTAGTGTGTTTCATTTACAATATCTAGTGCAATTGCTAGTATTATCATACAACCAATTTGAAGAAGTATAAGTTTAGCATATCTATCCAACAACTATAATTGAATAAACTATATTATTACATTTATCATTGGTTAATTAATTATACCATAAAGTTTTATTTTGAATTTTTATCTAAATATGTAAAAAATATTATAACTATTATAATTTTATTATAATTTTATAGCTATTATAAAATTACATAATGTTAATTGTTCACATTTTGCCTTGATGTAAATCATACTCAAAAGAGATAAATGTGATAAAAAAATTACATCTTTTAAAATGAGCTGCCAATTATAAGCATATTAAGATTCATGTTTTAGTGTCTTCCCAAAATAGCACATTCATGAAAGAATGTAAGGTATTTATAACACAACAAAACAAAAGAAATAATAAGGATACATTATTAACGAATTTAGGTTTTTTTAATGAATTTAAGTATTTTTTTATAAGTTTCTTGTGATGTGTATGTTTAATTTTTGTTTTGATATCGAAATTTGGTATGAGAGGCCACAAGGAAGAGGTGCTTTATCAGAAGAGTACATAATAGTTGTGAGAGTGATAGAAGTTGCCACATAGTGATAGAATCATTGGGTAATGTGAGGAGTTGTTGTTGTTAGAAGAGGGAGCCACTCATGAAAATGAGATCTGGTTATAAGCCCAAAATCCCAATTCCTTTTAAAATCTCGATCCTGGGCCTATGGTTTATGGGCCCACAAGATCCAACGGAAGCATTTTCGGCTTTGAACTTTTTATAACTGAGTATCCTTATTAAAATCAAGCATCTAAATTTACTAACCAAAGCATGCAATCAAAACCCGCTACCACAAGTAATGCATTCGCTAAAACCATGGGATTGTTGTCTGAAATCAAGTCCTTACGAGCCTCTAGAAAACCTCGATCTTCCACCAATTCAACATTCGCATCATAAAACTCAATATACCCAACACCTTTTACCGCCTGGAATTACGGTCCATTATGAGCCTCACATCACGTACCTTTCCATCTCTTCGGAAAAACTCATATACGTTTCTTTCATCCACCTTCAAGCATATCTGATAAGCAAACATTGTCCTCTGATCCCGCTCTGGATCAGCGTTCGGTTCTGCAACTTCCTCCTTTCTTTCCTTAAAACGCCTGATAACAAGGATGCCCACAACATTTGTAAGATGGATGTTAAAAAGAAGCTCTGCTCCCATGCGTTGCACGCTGGCTAAACAATCACATAAACAAAAATATGATATAAACCAAACGCCAAAGTACCTTCCGTGGTATCACTATACGCAATAGCTGGGATTTTACTGTCAGCGCGTACAACAATCACAATTAAACGATATTAACTTATTTGTAAACACATAAGCGTATAAAATTAACACAGAACACGAACACACTTTATTATATATTTACGGAACAGTTACAAAATTAAGGCATTGCAGCCTTAAAAACGAGCTCACGCTCGGCTACATCTAGCTCACTCACAAATAAGATACCTGTCTCACACCCTATCACACTATACATTTATATAAGATGCATTAGGAAGAATTGATACTATCTTCTCCTAGTTTTTCTACAATAAAAGCTCTCCAAAAGCGTGCATGGCTGTATCCATCTTATCCGCTTTAAATCTGCTTTAACTTATCTGCTTTAAATCCAATTTAAATGTATTTTTCTGCTTTAAAACCTACTTTCCTCTATTCTGATCCTCTGGTCCACGTTTTCTTGCTTTGGTGCTGAGTGCTCCCGCATCAGACTCCTGAGGCACAAAAATTTATGACCTCCTGGTCATATGCTTCTGGTCTTCGTAATATCTTTAACTTGTGAGCCGCAATCAACCTTTGCAACAGCAAGTCCTCCTTGCTGCCTCTTACCTCAACGAGGTCTCCTCTAGCCTTGGTATTTTGGTAACCGCTCTAGGCTATTGCAATCTTCTCACCTTCCTCTGCTGCCATCTGCACAATAGCAAGACCATAAACTCTCCATATTTAACACAATTGTACCTCTTTCCACTTCTGCTCGCATTCTTCTTTCTTCTCTTAGGAATCATTTCCATTCTCTGATACCACCTGATGAAAATGAGATCTGGGTATAAGCCCAAAATCCCAATTCCTTTTAAAATCTTGATCCTGTGCCTATGGTTTATGGGCCCACAAGATCCAACGGAAGCATTTTCGGCTTTGAACCTTTTATAACTGAGTATCCTCATTAAAATCAAGCATCTAAATTTACTAATCAAAGCATGCAATCAAAACCCGCTACCACAAGTAATGCATTCGCTAAAACCATGGGATTGTTGTCTGAAATCAAGTCCTTACGAGCCTCTAGAAAACCTCGATCTTCCACCAATTCAACATTCGCATCATAAAACTCAATATACCCAACACCTTTTACCGCCTGGAATTACGGTCCATTATGAGCCTCACATCACGTACCTTTCCATCTCTTCAGAAAAACTCATATATGTTTCTTTCATCCGCCTTCAAGCATATTTGATAAGCAAACATTGTCCTCTGATCCCGCTCTGGATCAGCGTCCGGTTCTGTAGCTTCCTCCTTTCTTTCCTTAAAACGCCTGATAACAAGGATGCCCACAACATTTGTAAGATGGATGTTAAAAAGTGGCTCTGCTCCAATGCGCTGCACGCTGGCTAAACAATCACATAAACAAAAATATGATATAAACCAAACGCCAAAGTACCTTCCGCGGTATCATTGTACGCAATAGCTGGGATTTTACTGTCAGCGCGTACAACAATCACAATTAAACGATATTAACTTATTTATAAAACACATAAGGGTATAAAATTAACACAGAAAAGGAACACACTTTATTATATATTTATGGAACAGTTACAAAATTAAGGCATTGCAGCCTTAAAAACGAGCTCACGCTCGGCTACATCTAGCTCACTCACAAATTTCCTCACAAATAAGATACCTGTCTCACACCCTATCACACTATACATTTATATAAGATGCATTAGGAAGAATTGATACTATCTTCTCCTAGTTTTTCTACAATAAAAGTTCTCCAAAAAGCATGCATGGCTGTATCCATCTTATTCGCTTTAAATCTACTTTAACTTATCCGCTTTAAATCAAATTTAAATGTATTTTTCTGCTTTAAACCAGACTTTCCTCTGTTACGATCCTCTGGTCCATGTTTGCTTGCTTTGGTGCTGACTGCTCCCGCATCAGCCACTAACAAGATCGTGAGTATCGAGAAATAAAGTTTCCATTTGTGAAATAATTAGAGACCATTTGTTTTTGGGTGCATAGACATGAGATAAGACCTCTCTGCTGCTTTGCCTTTATTGGGTTTGTAAAGACATTTTAAAAGTGGTTGTGTGTTAGTGAAATTGTTATTGTTCATAAATTTATTTCATTTATTTTGTTATTTAGTAAAATAAATATTGTAGATAAGTTATTTTTAGCTACCAATCCATGTTAAATTTAATAGATCATTATCTAAAGTTATTAAATAAATTAAATGTATTGAATAATTATATAATGGCAAGTTTTGTGCATTTTGTTGGAAAGATATAATGCATGTTAAATATGTTTCGAGCTAAAGTTTGTTGGAGTTAATGGTCACATTCCATATTTAAGGAGTTGGTTTGTGATGGTTGAGAAATTCTCTCAACCTCTCTATCTAAATTAGGAATAAGTTGGATCTCAGAAACTCTATTTAATAGAGTAATCTGAATGTAAATCTGTGTGTGAGTGTGTTTGCACATACACCAATTGTGCATAATATATCATTGAGTTTCAATGATTGTGTGAATTTAACTGTTTTTATCATGGTATCAGAGCTAGATCTGTACCTGTGTTGTGAGAAGGTGCATCTGGATGTTAACTGGGCTGTTGCAACCTAGAGTATTATGGACAGTCGGATTGGAATACGAGTGGCGCCAGAGGTGTATCTTCTTGTCACAGTGAGCACTGGAAATTTGGTGGCCGACAACAAGCAAAGCCTTGACGTTTCCTGACCTAGAGTTGAGACAACTATGCCGCACGAAATCCCGGTGTCTCCATACCCTTCTGGATTTGATGTCTGAGCTCATGTACATGAGCCCGTCTGTTGCAACAGCTAATGAATTCATTCGCTCGCCTGGCTTGAGCATCGAAGCAACGCATTTGAAATTGACCCTTGGATGCCTTTAAGACGGCAGAACATTCTAGCTCAATTGTGGCCCGCAAGGACGGCTCTTGAGCAAGCACTCGAATGCGAGTTTCTATGGATAATTCGACGCAGATATGGTGTAGGATTGAATGGCGGATGGATGATAAAATGATAATAGCTTTCTTTAAATGTTAGGGTTTGTTTGAAGAGTTAATGGCAGAACAAAAGGAAAAAGCATTTTGAATGTTGCCACTTGCATACCAGGCATCCTGTTTTTTGATTCATCAAATCCATGAATTGATCCGTCTCGGAGATTAATTTCTGTTGTTGGAGCATGGTAAAGATCTTTCAATTTAGCTGTTTTTATCACTCACAATTCCTCCTATTTTGGTGAGTCTTTTCTTATGTTATAAGCAGTCCACCTCCAGATCAGTATCCTCCTTTGCAGAGGAAGCTACCCATGATCTGAAAATTTCGTTATCAGAGGCATTGGCTTATTACTATGTTTTTGTTGGCCAAATGGTATGCAATACCTCTGGCAGGCTAGAAATGCTCTACAACGACCAGGCTAGAACTGCTCTACAACGACCAGGGTGTTGAATTCGTTCAAGCTGTTGAGAACATAGGACTTGCTCAGTTAGATTTCTACAATCCAGATAAAACCATTGAGGGGAAGCTCGTTCCAATGCTTTCAAATAACTCCATATTTTCTAGCCAATACTTAAAGATCAAGTAGCAGTAAGGAAGAATTTTAAGTTTCGCTCCCATTCTTTGAGCCACCGCACTCTAGATTTATGTTTCCAAAGGATCTCCTCTTGCTTTCTTGGTGCTCTATTTGATTGATTAATTATGCCTCTTTCATCAACATGGCAATCAAAATGGCATGTGTTCAACCTCTTAAGATAATATTTTGTTGCACCTATTGGATACAATACTCCAAGACTTGTTTCTCTTTGAGAATGTTTCCAAATTGTATTTTCTCCCACACATTTTTGGCTTTTGAGAGAAAATATAGATACTAGAGCAAAAGCTTTCAAATTTGAAAGGAAGATTGTGAGGATCTATTTCAAGTATAGTTTTAGATGAATGAGGCCAATGATCCAAGCCAATACTTGGAGGGATGGAGGCTTCATAAAATATATCTTGTTTTAACGGGGCCTCTAACACTATAAATCAGCTCAATATGTTGGTCACTTGATTTTTACCTCCTCTATAATTATTCCAAATATAGATCCCATTTCAAAGTGCTCAGGTCTACCACTTGAGGTTGATATAGGAGGTCATTCAACTATTTCACATCTAGTTGCAATATTATGATTCCCCCTTTCTTCCCTCTAGAGAATTTAATAAGGATTAAGTTTCCACCTAATATCCAAAGCTCCTCATGGTGTGTTTACCTTATTGTCCCAATGTTTTCCAAGAATTTTGGCTTTTTAATAAGTAGATGTGGACTGTATATTATTTTTATACACCCTATTTCCTTGTCTCTTAAATATTGGAATTATTCCAATATAATTTGGGGGAGCATTATCCAATCATGAAAGTATGCTTCCTAAGTGTTCCAGAGAATAGAAAAACCTCCCAAACTTCCTCTAGCATCTAAAGATACATATTCACAACCCCTCCATTAGCGAGAGGTGGTGTCCCTAGGTCTTTCACAAAATATTTTGGTTTCTTATATCATAAAGATTGTTAGGATTCCCTTTTTAATTGTCAGTTTTACTTAAATTCCCCAATAACTTGTTATTCAATACCATTTTAAGTGAGTTCCATTGTATATATTAAGAATTGTGTGTGTAAAACAAAATGATATATAAGGAAATTGCTACATCCCTAATTTCAATTGTTAACCACACTTAATTTGTTGTATCTAAAACATTACAAATTATTACATACATCTAATGTCATAGTAAAAAACATGAATTATAGGTAACTTATACACCATGACATAAATTCAAACCATCCTTGCATCCCTCCATATTCATGTCATCACACCCAAAAAAAATCTTGATATACATGTAGACATTGTAAGTCCATAAGTCAAAGATTTTAACACACTATACATCCCAAATGATGCTTATAAGCAATTGCAATTCAATGCAATATGATTCCACTTCACCTCTCACCTCACTTCTCATTCACGTTGTGAAATTTATCTATCATTTTTATTTAATTGGGACATGGATTCCAAAAACAAAATTCCAATACGATTCCACCTCACCTCTCATTCATGTTTTGAAATTTAAGGCATAGATTCCAAAAAGATAACTCCAATATGATTCCATCTCACCTCTCATTCATGTTTTGAAATTTATCCATCATTTTTATTTATTAAGGGCATAGATTCCAAAAACAAAATTTTAATCACTCCCATTAAGACATGTTTCTCATTCATGTTTTGAAATTTATCCATCATTTTTATTTAATAGGGACCTGGATTCCAAAAACAAAATTCCAATATGATTCCATCTCACCTCTCATTCATGTTTTGAAATTTAGGGCATGGATTCCAAAAACAAAACTCCAATATGATTCCACCTCACTTCTCATTCATGTTTTGAAATTTATCCATCATTTTATTTAATAAAGGCACAGATTCCAAAAAACAAAATTCTAATCGCTCCCATTAGAACATGTTTATATTGCAACTCCATTTTAGGGATGAAATGAATCCACAACCACACATTTGATATAAAAAAATATTGTATTGTTATTCTTGTGGATGGAATGCAATACATAAAGAGTTCATTACATCCGTCCACCTTCCATTAAGAGGAATGGTTTAAATCAATTTAATAATTAATCTCTACAATTCATCAACATTTAATTCATCATGTTTATTCTCTTATTTTTGTGTCTAGTAGTAAGGACAAAAGCACTATTTATTCAAGGTATTATATAAATGGTCATAACGTGTCTATGAAGAACATATGCCAATTTTACAACTAATTTTTTTTTCATCAAAAAAATCGAAGTAAGATGCATCCTCATAGCATCATGTTAGTACATTAGTTAAAGAAAATTCAATCTTATAATGAATCATTCTAAAAAGATAAATTTATTGGAACTTAAGTAAGAATAACAAAATAATTACTTTACTAGTTCTAATCCCATATTCAACAATGTGCCAAATCTTTAGAGCACTACTCTTCTAAGAAAATAAAAAATTATCTAAAATTATAAAAAGCTTGCGATCGAGGAACTGCTACTAAGCATGTAATGCATTCAACAAAGGATGACCTCTTTTCCTGCTTTGGGGTCTACTAAGACTCTCTTATTCATATGTGATTCCATCCCTTACTGACAGGAATTGCTACTTTTAATTTCTCTGCCCCCAGGTTATCAATACACCAACCCATTCGGGCAGAGACAATACAAGCATTTGCTCTTCAACAATCCTCTAGGCCCACTAGTCAATCCAGCGCTCATCAATGTATTATATACAAGCAAATATGAAATCAGCCACCCTCATCAAGGTCCTTTCGGTTCCTATATAGTATATAGATAAGAGCATCATCCATATTTTCTTGAGTCGATTCATACGTGCATCCGTAAAGCTTATATAGCCTGTTCGACACATAAGACGAAGCAGGTAGCCACAGATAATATGAAAAAAAGGTACTAACATTCTATGTACCGGGTTGTGGCGCAGACCACCAGGAGTTCGATAGGGATCTTTGATGCTTTTGACACTCAGTTCTGGTTTTAAGTAAGAAGGCACTACTGTGCTATGTGTTCGTGGCATCTGTATGGGAGCATGAACGCGGAATAAGAGGTGAACGTATGCTTTAGCATCCTTATTGCAGTTACAGTTTACAAGACATCAGAGTTTCACCTGCTGCATATGTGAGATAAGGATGTGACCTGCATTCAAGTTGTACAAAACCATGGATTATAGTCCACCAATCTGATTACAAGAGTCCATGTGGTGCCTGCTGCTGCAAGGGACTAATAATTTGTTTCAATAATTTACCCACAACCATTATATATTATTATCATGCAAACAACCATTATATATTATTATCATACAACCAATTTGAGGAAGTGTAGGTTTTTTCATACCATTATTGGTTAATTATACTATAACGATTTTTAACTTTTTTCCTAAATTAATGCCGAAACCTAAATATTAAGTATTATAACTACTATAAAATTACAAAATATTAAGGGTTCGCATTTTGACTTGAGGTGAATCATACTCAAAAGAGATAAATGTGATAAAAAGAGTTAAATGTGATAAAAAAAATTGCATCTTTTAAAATGAGCTGCCAAATATAAGCATGTTAAGATTCATGTTTTAGTGCATTTGATCGAAGATATTCAATTAGTTAGCAAAATGAGTTGTATAAGGATAGTCTTCCCAAAAACACACGTTCATGAAAGAATGTAAGGTATTTAGAACATAACAAAATCAATACTAAGGATACATTATTAATGTGTTGTATTGGTTAATATTTCTCAACATCTAAGCTATGAAAAAAAAGATGGTTGCGCTCTCAATATCGAAGCTAAAATAAAAAAGTTTTCTCCATATCGAAGCTACTAAAAAAGGTTGGTGGCGTTCTCAATATAGAAGGTATTAAAAAAAACTTGGTGGCCTACATGATCATGAGATAAATTAGAAAAACGTCAAAACAAAAACCTGTGTATTCCACTGCGTGGCTGCCTAGAATATTTGTCAAATATTACTTTTCTCCTTGTTTGTTTGTTCAGGTTTTGCTGCTTGTAATGGTGGTCCATCCATTGAAGAGTTGTAGGGTCTGATCCTTCTGACGGGGCTTTGGCTTCCGCTTCTGCTCCGGCTCCGATTTTGGTTTGTGATTCTGTTTGGGCTTCTGCTACGGCTTGCTCTCCGATTTCGGTAACTGCAGGGACTTCGACCCCTGCTGGGGCTAATGTCTCTAGTCCCGGGACTTCGGCCCCTGTTGGGGCTAATGTATCTGTCAGGACTTTGGCCCCTACTGGGGCTAATGTATCTCCTCCCTGGACTTCGGCCCCTGCTGGGGCTAATATATCTCCTCCCTGGACTTCGGCCCCTGCTAGGGCTAATATATCTAGTGCCGGGAATTCGGGCCCTGCTGGGGCTAATGTATCTAGTGCCGGGACTTCGGCCCCTGCTGGGGCTTCGGTATCTACGGCTGGGACTTCGGTATCTATTGCTGGGAGTTGGGCCCCTTCTGGGGTTTTGGTTCCTGCCTCGATTTTGGCTCCCGCCGCGGCTTGGGTACCCGGTGTAAGGATCAGGAGATGAAAGCCGACCTCGACCTCCACGTGCATGCTCAACTCGTAATCGGCTGCCATGATATCTATAGCCATCACAGTAACGAATAGCTTCCTCTGCATCACGAGCATCCTCAAATGTAACAAAACAAAAGCTCGGTGGTCTCCTAGGAATTTTAATATCAATATCAACAATACGTCCGTACCTATCAAATAGGATTTCAATTTGATTTTTCCTAATACCGTCAGGTAGATTTCCCACAAATAAAGTTCGACCAGCCATTGTTAACGTTTTAATTCAGTATCGCAAACTCCTTAACTCTGTGCAAAATGGCACAACTTGAATGGTATTTATCGATATACTGTAAATATACTTACGAACGGAGAGATGAGCAACTTCGATCATGATTTTATTGAAGTGGAAGGTTAAACTTTTTATAGTATATCAAACACTCTAAACAAAGCCGACAATGATAAAAACTAAACTTTAAAAGATGTTTCATGTAACACATTAATCTATTATACTTAAGGTAGGAAACGAGATGGAAATAAAGAATATTTTGTATTTGATTTGGTAGAGAATTTTTTTTAGGTCAATGTGTATATATTAAATTAAAAAGTTTTCTTGATTTATTTAGAAATTTTTCCTGTAAATAAAGTGTATATATTAAATTGAATTGAAAGGTTATGTACCCATTAGAAGTGTGTTATTTATTTCAATATTTTTAAATTATATTGAATTGAAAACTTATCTAATAATTAGAAGTGTGTTATTTATTTTAATGTTTTTAAATAAAAAAAAAGGAGACATCAATTTTATTTTGATTATTTTATCAACAAATACTAAAAATAATTTCAAAAAAATAACCTACATGAAATAATATAGAAGATTAGTTTTATTAATATAGTGTTTTTGGATAATGATTTTAAGGTGGTCATTAGTTGAATGATATCTCCTAAACATAATTTACACTTTAACATTTTTCATGGTTTTGATCTTTATTTCCAAAATGATTCTATTCGAGTAGGGTAAGAATAGGCACTCTAATTTTTAAAAATTCATCTTGTTAGTCTCTAATGTCCTTACCTTTCAAAATTACAAGTTGTTTAACCCTAAACTCTATGTCTTCTAAAGAAAATTCTTCATCCTTTATAGGAACATTCAAAATGGTGTCCATGACATCACGGAATTCATAACAAATTACAATCCTTCAAGAGAATCATATTATTTTCCTTAATTTCATGAAAAAAATATCTTTTCTCGAAAATAACTTATGATCCAGTCTAAATAGGTGCAACATCCACTCTCAATTTCTATTTATATAGTATCTTTTCTTCCTTTTAATGAGTGATTTATAAATATATATCTTCTTGAGTTTTAAATAGTCATTAGAAGCATCCCTAATGCGTATTGTATCAATTATACTTTAATTGTCATACAAAGAGTTGGTCATTACATTATTCTTTTTACATAATAACTTAAAGGGCTTGTTAATAAAAATAGAAAAGGTTGTAGTAAAATTATAATAGAAATCTTCAATGTGGTTGTCCTTATATGCTAGGAAGTTTAAATGCAAATTTAAATCCTTTAAAGATATCAAAATTATTCTTTTCAAAAATTAGGTTCTTTTGATTATCAAATCTTTTTTGGTGGAGGTTTCATGCATTGCAAATTTTTGTGTTAAGGTTAAAGATATTTTTCCCCACTACTCTCCCCCACCTTATTTTGATGATTATCTATTTATTTCCCCTATTTCCTGCAAGCAAGAGAACTCTCAAAAGGGTTTATTTAGACAAATTCCTCTCTTTCTGTAATATTCCTAACCCAGAATATTCCTCAAATGCCAGCAAAAACTCCAACCAAATATGTGCAAATGATATAATAACCTAGAAGTGATCAAATAAGAGTGGAATAGCATATAATAATGTAAACCGGAAATATAAGCAGATACACAAGAAATGCAGCAAGAAATGCTAGGTCATTTTATTATACTGAGCAATACATGAGTACAAGAGGTGATTAGACATATGGAACCTTGACTTGCACAAGGAAAGTGAAGAAATACTCTCAGAATGACAAGAATGGCCTCTCTGTGTGGATGTTGCTGCTATGATGTTGCTGCTACTAGAAAACAAATGATGATTTAGAGCTACTCCCATCCTTGGAAAAACTTGAAACTCTGGATTCGGGGTCTAATCAAGAAACCCAAAAAAACCCAAAAAGCTTTCCTAGAATGGCCTCACACTGATCTGCATCCCAGTATGATGTTGTTGCTGCTAGAAATCGAATGAGTACTTGGGGCTGCTCTCCCCCTCGGAAAAGGTTGAAACTCTGGAAGACTCTACTCAAAAAAACCCAGAAAAACACAGAAATATTTTCTGAAATGGCCGACCCTCAAAAATCACCCCCTTGGGGTTCTCACAGTTTGTCAAAGACGCTAATGAAATTGCTGCTGAAATGCTGATGAAACTGCTGCTGAAATGCTGATGAAACTACTGGTGGAATGCCAAGGGAAATACCTTGCCCGAGCAGGCACTCAAAGTCCCCCTGGGCTAAGGGTGAGATCTCCGAACGAAGACACTCAATGCACTAAACAGTGTTGCAAACTAGCTAAACAACCAACGTGCTCTAAGTCGAAATGACTATCACAAATGCTCATAACCAGAATGATCCAAAATGAGGGGGCTCCTCTCTATTTTGTAGCCTCTGTCTCTCACAATCCCTAGGTTCACCTCCTCCTGTGTGATTCCCCTCTTGCCATGTATCTGTGTGTGCCCCATTTCTGCACCCCCCTTTGGCCCCCTTGGATCCTCCTTAAGTCACAACGTTGTGCTACTAGGAAGTGACTTTTTATTCTTAAAGTGAGTTATGTCCCTAGTCCTCACTTTTTTATTTATAAATAACTATAGAAGGAACAAATTGGGCAAAATTGAATATTTCAATTAGCCACGGCTAATTAGGAATATTACAGTCTCTCCTGACAAAATGTTGCTTGTCCTCAAGTAACTGAAGTGATGGATGTTGCAATATCTTCTCACTCCCATGTGGCATCCTCATCCAGAAAATTCTTCCACCTCACCAAGAATTTTTGGACCATCCTGCTCTGCAACTGCCTCTCCCTAGTATCAATGATAGCCTTTGGCTGCAATACCAAATACCCCTTGTCATCCATGGGTGGTAGCTCATCTGTCACTGTCACCTACTGCCCCAATGCCTTTTCCAGCCATGATGCATGGAAAATGTTATGAATCTTGCTACCTTGGGGCAACTCCAACTCATATGCAACTTGTCCAACCCTGCGTATCACCCTGTACAGCCCATGAAAGCAGGGCATAAGCTTCTCAGCCCCCTTCTGCTTTAGTGACGACTATCGGTATGACTGTAACCATAGGTAGACCATTTCCCCTACCTCGAACTGTCTCTCCACCCAACCCTTGTCAGCATACAGCTTCTGTTGGTTCTATGTTGTAGCCATGTTATCCTTGAGAGCTCGGAGAATATCCTCACTCTCTTGGATCCATATCTTGGCTCTAGGAGCCTTGCTATCACCAAACATCACGTCAACAAAAGATAAAGGATGATACCCATATAAAGCATAGAATGGTGATATACCAATGGACATGTGACGTGAAGTATTGTAGCAATACTCCCCTAGATGCAGCCACCTCAACCGTGCTCGTTGATAGCAACAGACATAGTTACACAAGTAACCCTCTAGCCACTTGTTAACTATCTCTATCTGCCCATCCGTCTGTGGGTGATAACTGGTACTCGGTGTCAACTCCATCCCCACCAATCAGAAAAGCTCCTGCCAAACCCGCCCATGAAACAGTTGTCCCTATCACTGATGATGGTCTTAGGAAGACCATGTAGCCTAAAGATCTCCCTGAAAAATAGCTCGGCGAGATGTGGTGCTATATAGTGTGCGGATATGGCAAATAAATGTGCGTACTTCGTTAGTCAATCAATGACGACAATGATGCAATCCCTGCCCTGCACCATGGGCAACCCTATGATGAAATCCATCGAAATACTCTCCCATTTCCTCTCCGGAATGGGAAGAGACTCCAATAATCCTGCGGGATGGCTCATCTCCCCCTTGTTCCTCTGGCAAACATCGTACTCCCAGATGTGTTGGAGTATGTCCTCCTTGAGGCCCTTCCATGAGAACCTCTCCCTAATGGCCCTATAGGTTTTGGTAAAACCCTGATGTCCTACCAATGGGGAATCATGTGATGCCTTGAGTATCTTCTTCTTGAGCTGAGACCCCTCAGTCAAGAAGATCTGGTCCGTGTAGCAGATGATCTCATCGACCACCCTGTACTTATCATCTGCCACCTGCCCATCCAGAACCTCACATGCAAACCTGTCCTTGGAGTACTCTACTAAGAGTCGAGCCCTCCAATTTGTATCCAAGCTCATAAGAGACAACATGGCTAGTCTACGTGAAAGGGCATCTGCTACCACGTTGTTCCTACCTTTGACATACTCAATGTCAAATTCATATGCTTGGATCTTACTGATCCACTTTTGCTACCTCTCCTGTAGCTACTTCTGCTCCAAAAAGAACTTGAGGCTGTTGTGATCAATCCTCACCTTGAACCTGTTGCCTACCAAATACTGTTGGTACTTAGCCAATGCATGCATGATGGCCAGCATCTCCTTGTCGTATATCGAATACAACCTCTCGTGCAGAAGGAGCTTTCGGCTCTCAAATGCTATCGGGTCACCTCCCTGCATCAATACTGCGCTGATCCCCTCTCCCGATGCATCACACTCCAAAATAAATGGCTGCGTGAAATCTGGCAATGCAAGCTGTTAGCGCTTGAGATTTCACCTAGGCTGAGATAGACAAACCTCAAAGCTACATCAAACCATTTCACCTCGTAGCTAGCCCTATGAGGTATGAGAAGGCTCTCTCTGGTCAAACTCGGTGGATTTTTCAATAGGATGAGTTGACCAATTAGAAACACTGATTTTAGGCTAGTAAACTGATAAGGAGGGTTGATTTAAAGTTTTTGGGTTTTTGGGTGGCAATTGGAGGGAGTGCAATTCAGGGTGCGGGGATTGAGCTCAGTTTTTGCAGGTGGGTCTTTCGGGCAAGGTAGGAGTTTATGCTGATGCCTTTAGCTGGAATAGATGATCAAGGAGGAAAGAGGAGAAGCTAAAGAGGGCAAACAATGAATTTGAATCCTCTCTAGACAGTGGAAAACATAATTATTAAACAAAATTGAAAGCTGAGCATGGCATGCATGAATTCAAACTTTATCACTTCTTTTGTTTAATTAGCAGCAATAGAATAAGAGATGGAACACATAAACACACTTACAATGACAAGTAGGAAACACACCATCAGCACAATAATCCATAAGAATCCACAATGATGTCTGCAAAACCCTGGCTTCCTTTTCCTCAAATTGCAGAGATACAAGTAAAATATACAATAGAGCTTCTCCCTCAAGAGTCCAACCATGAAAATGAGTAAGAGAAGGCATAATATAGAAGATCTAACTCCTTTCCCCACCTCTAGGGTTCGAGCTCAGCTTCCTAGGAGCTGTTTCAAAACTAATTCTAAATCAATCACTAGATAATAGGCCAGCACAACAACTTGCCTCTAAAACTTAGGAAACCTATCCATGCATTAAATATTTACTATTTACATCAAAGAAGCTTCTAGAAGTGGTAAAGAAGATTAAAAGTATCTAATGCCATGCAATTTACACAAGAATCCATCATTTACATGCCCAAATAGTCAAACAAGGTGAAAACAGTGATTTGCTGGCTAAACTGGTCAAAACTGGCAAATTTGCCTGAGTGGTCGTGCCTCTGATCTTGACTGGTCGTGCCCCTTTGCAGCTCTGTTTGAGGGCCTTCCCGGTGTCCAAATCAGGTGCAAGATAGCTCGTTGGAAAGGTCTAGAAGTCTACTTTCCAACCCAACTAGAATTTCGGAATTTGGAGTTGATTTGTCCCCTCACAAATCAAATCTCCTAAGACTGCTTTCTGCAACTCAAAAAAGGGGCAGAAAGTCAAAATTTGCCTGTATTTTGAGCTTTTGGGAGCCCAAATCTTCACAAAATTTGAAACCCTTCCATAGGCATGTATCTTTGCATGAAAAATCCAACCATGTAGAGTTTTCCCCATTCTGAGCTGTCCTCATGACTAGTCGTGTACGGGGTGAGACCACTCGAATGGCCAAAACCTGTAAAATTCCCAAAAATGCCTCAAAATTCTCAAAATCTCTTGGGTTTGCTGGTAGGAGGAAGATAATGAGTACCATGGTGAGTGAGAGAGGCCTCAGCCAAGATACGGAGTGGGTTGGTGTTCTTCCTCCTCTTGCGGACCTCGGACAACCTTCTTTGGAACATTTTCATCTTCGCCTTGCAAACATGCATCCTTGCCCAATAATGGTTTTTCATGTTTCTTAGAAACTTGTTGTTTCGATTGGCCTTAGCCAACAACCCCTCTAAGTGTGTGTTCACTCGGATAAGCATGGATTCCCTCTCCTTGGGCAGCAAATCACCGGGCCTCCTACGGTTGATGACTCGATCACTTCGAATCCTCCATAGCTCATCCAACTCTTTCTCATCCTCAAGCTATTTGTTTCGCTGCTCAAAATATTTGATTATCCATTTTTCCATCAATAATTGTGTCTGCAGCGAATGAATCTCGGTGCTTTGCTCTCGGATGATATCCTTGAGCTTTGTGCTAGGAGAACCAGCATCAAGATCAATAACCGAATCACCCGACACTCTCTCCTTAATCATGGGCTGTTTGCCCCTCTCTGCTACCTGTGTTACTGTCGGCAACGAGGCCCCTTCCACCTGATGTGGAGATAACACTCGCTGATCTGATGAAGATGACGAGACCCCTTCCACCTGCTGTGGAGAAAATACTCATCGAGCTGCTGCAAACAAGGTTCTATGACCTCTCTGATATGTACACTGTAGTGGGGAAACAACATGTGTCAGCACAATAATCTCTGCCTGGCGTGATGGACCTCCCTCCTCATGAATGGTCTCTGGCTCTAGCTGTGACTGTGGTGGCGCTGTAAAGTCCTCATGAGAAATGAAGTCTGCCCATGAAACGCCCTGCTGCCTCAACTGATAAGAAACAACAAGCTGAATGAGACCATGATGGCACAAACTCCTATGCTGCTGAGCTGGGGACTATCTCTGAAACACGGACGCCATCCTCTGAATATCCTGGAAGAAGAAAACTGGGATGTTCATCATCCTCACTCGGGTAAAGTGCATCAACATGCGAATGTGACAAGAGAAGACTTGTGAAAATACTCCCTCGCATGTAAAGTACTGCATAATAAGCCGCATGATCGAAGCATACTCCGCCCGGAGGAATCTGAAAGGAAAGACCCCTGACAAGTGACTCACAAATGAGGGCCTGACATATGGCTCAAAAAAGACAAAATCCAGCAATTTGCACTTGGGCCACACCTCTCCCACATTCGGTATCCCGGTAGCCTTTGAAATCATCTCTGGAGATAGTATAAAATTCACCCCTACAAGAGTGACCTGCCCATCATGAAGGTGAAAAACAAATAAACGTGCCAACTCCCTGTGATGCTGAATCTGAGCAAGCCTCTCACAGAACTGAAAACATGACATGTAACGAAAACCATTCATTGCCAAAGGACAAGCCTGCAATTCCACCAAAGAGGTAGGTTCCTGTCTCCTATGATGACCACCTTTGCCCCCCTTACGAGGCCTCTGTTGTACCTCCATCTCTGTAGATGATGAATGGTCATCACCTTGCTCATAAGTCTCGGTGTCTGACATGGTTTCGGAGCAAGATGAGCAAGCTGAAAGATAAATAGAACTGCTGCCTCTGCCTACAAAATGCTGAGAAGTATGCTGTTTTCAAGGGGAAAAAATCATAAGGGAAATGTTAGGGGAGGGAATTTTAATAAGGAATGGGAAAATATAAAAACAGGGATTTTTAGGGATAATTCACAAAATGTTAACATATCATCTCATCTTTCAAGAAATCATTTGCAATGAAATACCTTTATTAGGATTTTATCATAAGGGAAACCATGTATGATAGTGACCAAGGGAAAGAACATATATTTCAACAGGGGTATGGGACAACATTGTTCATTTGATTTTTTGTCCTTTAATGAAGCAAACCCTGTTATTTGAAAGGGATTCATATACATTTGGTCATGGGGGAAGGAGGGCTTTATTTACATTTTTGTCAAAAGGAGATTGACAACTTCAAAGGAGAAGAGAAACAGGGAACACAGGGTTTGGTTTTGGGAGACATAACAACATTATTTTGTAGACCATAACCACAACAATATGTACATTTTCTAAATATATACAGCTGCATTTTTTTATTTTTGTTTTTTTTATGAATGTCATAACAGCAGCCTGCCTCTTTTTATACACAGCAATATCTCTCTTTTCATATTTTGTCATTTTGGCATAATATTGCTATTTGTCTTTTCACATAATATTTTTATATGTTATTGTTATTCTTTTGTTTTCCTTGTTGTTGGTCCATTTAGTTTGTTTGTTATGGGAGGGTATTAGGGTTTGGGTGGAATATGAGTGGCATTAGGGTTTTGTAAAGGGATTTGGGGAGGAATAGGTTTTTTTTAGGAATTTTGGGATGAGAAACTTAGCATTTCTTGCAAATGAAATAAGAGAAAACACGCATTAACATTTGTGAAATTAATTTAAAAGTAAACAAGGATGGGATAAGAGGGAGTTAAAACCTTGAGAAAACACACAAACCCTAGCATAATTGCCTACATTAACAACAACCAAATTCACCAATTCTCTTGCAAATCTTAAAGGATAAAACCATTAGACACATCACCATTCAATCATCCCTTGGCATCATTGATGAATTTAGAGCCTACCTGGTCGATTTGGCACTTGGGAGGGCGATTTAATTGATTTAGCGGTTTTCTGGCAAACCCAGGCTGAGTGGTCGTGCCCCAGGTTCGAGTGGTCGCGCCCCCTTTGAGTGGTCGTGCCCCTTCTGAAAACGCACTGTGGGAGTGGCTTTGAGTGGTCGCGCCCCGCCCAATTTGTCGCGCCCCAGTTTCGAGTGGTCGCGCCCCCTTGGAAATGACCGAAATGCTGTAAATCGCCTTCCTTTGCTCTCTCTTGTGTTTTGCAAACATGCAAATGCATAATGAGGCCATGAAGAGGGAAATTTAGTCTTTATAGGTCCACATTAGAAAAAAATTAAATCATCAAACCCACTTTCTAATGTTGTATGCTTTGACATTCATTTTAACACTGTTTTTTAAGTTTCACTTTGCCTGAAATTGATCTTTTGAGCGCTTTAACTTGGTTCTTTTTGCAGGTTGACTATCTGATGGACTCTGGCAAGGAAACCAGGGTTATTGCCAGCATTCTGAAGATTTTTGAAAATTTTCCTTATTTTTGCAAATTTCACATGACCTTGGGTTTAAAAACAGAGTTTTTAAATCCAATGTATAAATGAGTTGTAACTGATGAAAAATATCAATGGAACATATTACATACCTCCTTCTGGCTTGCTGGGGACTATTAGACTTTTGACTCATGACCTTGCAATGATTTTGACTGAAACCCTAGACCTAGACTTGGGATTTCAATACAAAAGTAAAACAAGTGTAATACAAGCTCATTCACATGATATGACCTGATCCAGCAAAGCCAAGAAGGGAACAAAGACCAGCTCCTCGATCAGTGTTATGGCATGCCTAACGGGATGCAAAATTGATGCTGATGAGACACCTACATATGCATATGCAAAGAGCTGTTGATCACTGATGGAGGGCTCAAGACCGACACTAACATTGGCTTCGATGGGGATGGTAGCTCCTTGGAGGTGCCAAGAACGTTAGACCTCTGGGATAGCAGACCAGTGTTTTATTCATTGGGCAAATGGAGTCAACTTGTACACACATGACCAAACTTGAAATGACTATATTGGACTTGGACTGAAAAACTGAAATTTTTAAAGGACTTTGACACAAACAAACTAACTTTTGCAGAAAATAAACTATCTAAAAACTTCACACCAACCAACCTCTATCCTTAGAATTATAGCCTTCACCACGGGCCCCAAACTAAGGATGAGGGATCAGTTCACACTTGCTGTAATATGAAAGAAAAATGGTAATTACAATGAGGATGATTAGAGCAGCAATTGCTCAAGCACGATATCTTTTCAAAAGCCGGCCATTCACCGACCCACCGGGACATTCATCACCATTCATCTCTTTGAGAAGGAAAGCATTGAGACCACGATATGCAGCGATCTTATAAGGACCTTTCCACAAATTATCAAATTTACCGTGCTTACCTTTGTTCTCATTTCGGGCATCCCATCTCAAAACAACATCCTCCAACTGAAAGTTTTCCAACTTTGCCTTCTTATCATAGATCTTCTTGATGCGCTCTTGCAGCCTCAAAGAATTTTGGAAAACCTCTTCCTGTGTTTGCTGTAAGTGAATCATTTGATTGATTCGCCTTTGCATTGGATCCGAATCTTCACCCGCTTCTTGGAGCAATCTTGCGACCGGCACACTAAGTGATGTTGGAAAAACTGCATCAATTTCGTAAACTATCTCAAATGGCGACATACCAATTGACTTCTTTTGACTTACCCGATCAGCCCACAATGCATTTACCAGCTTGTTGTGCCAACTTTTCTTGTTAATTTCCAGCATCTTCTTGATAATGTTCACTAGTGACTTATTTGATGATTCGGCCAGCCCATTACCTTGCGGATGATAAGCCGTGGAGTGCCCGAAGCTGATGTTATACTTATGACAAAAAGCAACCATTCGCTTAGACTTAAATGCTGCTGCATTATCTGTAATCAATTTGTATGGACAGCCAAAGCGTGACAAAATATTATTTTCAAGAAAAGAAATGATTACCGAATTCGTGGCCTGCCGAGTGGGAATTGCCTCTATCCACTTTGTGAAGTAATCGGTGGCAGTTAAGATCCATCGGTGCTGCCCGGATGATGCTGGGTGAATTTCGCCAATGAAGTCTAAACCCCACTGCTGAAATGCTGTGCTGATCTCCACCGGTTTGAGAGGCAATGGCTGCAATCTTTTTTCCCTTGGAATATTTGGCATTCATGGCAGCTTTTCACCGCTTTGTACACATCAGAAAATAGAGTAGGCCAATAGAAACCAGCCCGTAAGATCTTATTAGCTGTAGTTTTCCAAAACAAATGACCTCCACAGTCACCTTTATGGAAATCCTCTACTGTTACCTTTGCTTCCTCTTCAACCAAAAAATTCAGCAAGATGCCACCGGGATCTTTCCAATAAAGTGCAGATTTCATAATGCAAAACTTAGCAGCCTTTAGCTTCAATGTTCTTGCTTTGTTTCTTGACATTCCAGGAGGTGCAGATACATTTTGAAGCACATAAACTATATCAGCATACCAAGGAGAAGTAATGAAAATATCTGATACCTGAACTGCTGAATTTTCTTCCTCACCGTCGGATAAGGCAGCAATCAAGTTGATGTCAAGGGCATGGAGGTTTGTTTTAGCCATCAAATTTGCTAGACCTTGGCCTTTAATCAGCATGGTAGGCTTGATCTCAACATCATATTCTAAAAGAGCAGCAATCCACTTACCCCTCCTACCTTCCGGCTCCGTTTGTACCAAGACATCTTTTACGGCTGCACTAGGAACATATGCCAATACATGAGAGTGAAGTATGTATACCCGGAAATCTTTCAAAGCTTTAATCAGTGCCAACGCTTTCTTTTCAATGATATTATAATTCAGCACCCCGTCTCTTATGATTCGGCAGAAGAATGCGATTGGCCTCTCAACTCCTTCTCTCTTTTGCATCAATACGGCTGCCAATGTATGCTCAGAAGCAAAAGAAAACAAAATGAAATCTTGAGTATAATCAGGGCTGATCAAGGTTGGGGCTGAAGACAAGATTACCTTGATTAAATTGAAAGATTTGACTTCCCCCTCGGTCCATTTGATCTCGCTGTCCTTCCGAAGAATATTGGTTATCTCTCTAAGATGCTCTGCAAGGTTAGGAATGAAGCGGCGCAGAAAATTTAACTTGCCATTAAAAGACTGAATTTCCTTCTTGTTTTGGGGCTGCTCTAGTTGCTGAATTGCTTCCACCCATGCAGGATCAATTCGAATGCCATCTTTGGAAATGATATGACCCAGCAACTTGCCTTCACTCATGGCAAACAGACTCTTTTTTGGATTCAAGGAAATACCATATTTTCTGCATTTTTGGAACACTTTGGTCAAATGAAACAAGTGCTCTTCATCTGATTTGGAAAATATGGTTAGATCGTCAAGATAAACAACTAAAAATATATCCTTTTCATTGGAAAAGGCCATATCCATAGCTCGCTGAAATGTGGCACCCGCGTTCTCCAAACCAAACGGCATCTTGGCATAATGAAATGTACCCCATGGCGTAGTAAATGTTGTCTTGTCACGGTCATCTTTATGCACTAAAATCTGATTGTAGCCGGAGTATCCATCTAACAATGACATCCTTGAAGCACCCACTACCCACTGCAATATGTGGTCCATTTTGGGCAGCGGATAATTGTCCTTGAGAGATACTTTGTTCAAATTTCTGAAGTCTATGCATAAGCGTATTTCACCGGTCTTCTTTCTCACAGGCACTAGATTGGAGATCCAATCAGAAAAGCGAATAGGGACTATAATTACGGACTTGTAGAGCCTATTGACTTCCTTCTCGATCAAAGGCAGCAACTTGGGATTGATCCTCCGCAACTTTTGCCAAAAAGGCTTTTGATTTGGCTTTATGGGAATAGTGTGTTGAATAATGCTTGTATCATAGGTCTTTAAATCGGAATAATCCCAAGCAAACACATTAGAAAACGATGATAATAATCTAATGCACTGATGCTTTACCTTGGGCAGCAATGCTTTTGATAACTTCACCATCTTTGGATTCTCGGTTGTCCCAAGGTTCACATCTTCCACACCTTCGTCGGTTGGCATCAAAGTTGGCTTGCGGGCCACATCATCTTGATCGAAAAGTTCTTCTAAAGGAATCAGCCCTTTAGGAATATACTTGTCTTTCAGCTGCAAAACATCCATTTGATTCGCTCCTTCAGGTTCCAAATCTATTGAGATTTCTTCAAATTTACATTCTCCATGCAAGAAGTCCTTGATTTCTTCGTCATCTTGAAAGACTTGCCAACACCTTTGATTATCCGGGATTGTAGGATGACGCTTCACATAGATTTCGAACTTGTTGCTTGAATTCATTGGTATTTTCAAATTACTTGCTGCCTTGGCCAATGCATCCGCAACACCATTTTGAATCCGGGGCACACATGTCAAGGTATGTTCAGAAAATATTTTCAGGATATCTAAAACAACATTTCTATAAGCTCTCATGCGAAGATGTTTGGCCTGAAATTCACCTTTCACTTACTTGATAACTAGTTCAGAGTCGCCATATACTGCTATTTTCTTTGCCTTTAACTTCAAAAGAATTTTCAAACCAGCAATAAGAGCTTCATATTCTGCCTCATTGTTCGAACAATCAAATGCTAATTTATAAGAACACACCCGTACCTTTCTTGGAACTTGATTAGGGACTGAAAATGGACTACGAATCCACACACCTATACCAGCTCCATCGCTGCCCACTGCACCATCAAAATCCATGGTCCAAAGACCATCCTCATCATCTTCCAAGGGCTGCACTTGTGATGTTGTTGCAATCATGATTTGTTGTTCATTCATTCCAACGATTGACCTTATGACAGCAGTCCTTTCTTCACTTTCCGTTCTCAATACTTCTCTGA
Organism: Pinus taeda; assembly: GCA_000404065.3. Taxonomy (NCBI): domain Eukaryota; kingdom Viridiplantae; phylum Streptophyta; class Pinopsida; order Pinales; family Pinaceae; genus Pinus; species Pinus taeda. The sequence goes on along the minus strand of APFE030806724.1, from coordinate 291,604 downwards.
AATTTTCTGCAATGTTTGGGATATCTTCTACCTGAACTAACTGGCTATCTACCTCATTAAAATTATCAGCAAATAAAACATAAGATTCTAAATCTGTTTGTACATAATTTACAGGATGATTTACTGGCTTTTCCTTGGCAGTAATCATATACTTCATCTTTTGCTCTCGATATACTTTACTCATCTGTCCAAACACCAGAATGGTAGCATATGAAAAATCAAGCTGAAGGGTACCTTTGAGCTTGGATCCCCATGACCTTGAAAGGAGCATGCCGAATCGTGGAGGAATGTCTGCTCTACCACATCCCATCACAGGTTCTTTTGCTGGGAATTTGATCCAGATAACACCCAAATCTTTATCCAAACCGATGCATCTAACCCGGCTGGAATCAAATGAATATAGATCATGATACTTTCGAATAATATCAAGCCCCAACTTCTCCATAATTGCCTTGGGCATTAAATTGTGTGACGCTCCCGAATCGAACATAGCATTATGAAGCACATAATCATGTATTCTCACACTGATATAAAATGGAGGAACATCACTCTCGGGGGACTCACCATTTAGAGCTGGCCCAAAAATCAATTCCGGCCGATCATCTTCTACGTTGACCGCATCTAACATTGGATCAATGTTGAACATCTTGGAAATTTGTGCTCGATATGTATTGTTCTTCACGACCTCGGTCAATGGAATGGACAATTTCAATTTCGCGACTTCATTCTCAATGCTAAATGCTTGACTCTTTTCACCTTCCTTTGCCGGATTGTCTCTTTTTTCTGCTTTATCTTTGGGTACATTTGATGGCTGATCCATCTTTTGTGCTGGAACTGATTGAGTTGATGAAGGATCCATGATTTCTTTGCCTTTTCTCTGTGGAACAGTAGCACCATTCTTAGCCGAGTTTTCTGCTCTCTTTTGAATTGGATTTATGGGAATTGTCTGGTTTCTCAATTGCCTTTGTTGGCCTTGGTTAGCTGATAAAGCGTGTAAGTAACCTGTTTGATAATCTTCAGACTCATCTTGAAGTACGACATCATCAGATAAAATGTAATGTTCATCTTGAGGTGTATATGCATTACCTATCAGCTCTTCTTCCTCCGTGATGTATGTGGGCAGATCATTGGGAGTGAAGAAATGATTTTCTTCACCAACACCTTCACCTTCATCTTCTGATTCTTGAGTGACATAATTTTGCTGAAATGGAGGTTGGATTGGCTGCTGCACGGCTGCCTCTTGTGCTCGTGTTTCCCGCTGTTTGATTCTATATTGGGGCTGCTGTTGTTGACCTCTGAAATTTGGATTTCGAACTTGCGGTTCCGGTTTGCCAAGATTAAGATTTTGGAATGCCTTTTTCATCTCCTCAACTGTACGAAGGACCTGAGAAGTGGACGCTGCCTCTTCTTTGATTGTGACCTTCTTTTCCGCCTTCATTCTTGCCCTTTTGTCATTCAAATTAGCCTCCACACTGACTGCAATTTTCTGCATTTCCTCCAATGTAGGAGGATCTCGGTCTCGCAGTGAGTAGGCCATCTCCAGATCAAAACCATCCGGGAACTTAAGCAATGCGGACTTTCTTGATGGCTTCAAATCATCGGGGATAGCATTATAAACTATCTGATTATATAATCTTGAATAGACTCACCCGGATTACGCTTGAGGTTGTTGTATTCGGCATTGATTTGAAGCAGATCCTTTCTGATCTCCCACCGATCCAAGAATTAATTCTGAAGTGCTTCCAAGGTAGTGATGCTGTTAGCTGCCAACCCTCTGAACCATTTTCTTACCTCTCCGGAAAATGTTTGCACGAACAACCGCATGGTAACATCTTCTTCATCTAACTCATATAGATAAAAAAATGTGGTCATCTTGTCGATATGCTGCTGAGCTGTAATACTTTGTGGAGTACCATCAAACATGGGAATTTTTCTTTGGTAATCAGTAGGCATATCATGAAGATTTTGGGGAAGAACAAGGGGAGCAAACCGGGCAGCCATTGCTCTCGGAGGGGGAGTAGGATGGGTATGTGGAGGAGGAGGTGTGATAACAGGGATTATAATAACAGGAGGTGGAGATTGAGGAGTTGTGGGAGTCGGAGGAGTGGGAGGTGTATGGGATGGAGGGGAGCCAACTGTGGATTCAGGATGGGTGATTATAGGTGAGACTGAAACAAATGGAGGAAAAGATACTTCGCGAGCCGTTATAGTAGATCCAATGTGATTAGAGATATTCTCAACAAAATCAGCGAGGGTAGTAGCATGAATACGTGTATGGAGATGTCTTAAGATAAAATTTTCAACCAATTTGTTATGTTTCTCAAACTCAATAGCAGCAGCAAAATCAGGGTCGGGAACTAGAGAATCGAGAGCACTTTCAGACTTAGCTTTAAACAGAGATAACTCAAAACCTTCGTCAAAATCAAGATCTTCAAAATATTTAATAACATCAGGCGATGAATTAGATCTAACAAGTGGTCTTGAATCAGTAGCCAGCTTGTTTTCGTGAATGGACTAGGAAAGGAAAAACCGCTCAGCCGTATGCAAACTCTTAGCCTATCATCCAAAGCTTAGAGTCCATAATGATACTGGGATACAAATGTCAATGAAGTGAGGGTTTCAAAAGCTCACGGAGATCGACTGAAGCAGCGTTTATCTACTAACGCTGATGTAAAACAAGAGCGTGTTCGAAAGCTACCTGGCGTATCTTCAGACTCCGCCTAAGACTTAAGAAATCACACCACAATGAGAAACTTACAAATTTGTTATCCCCAGATGGTCACCACTATGTTAGCGCTTGAGATTTCACCTCAGGCTGAGAAAGGCAAACCTTCAAGGCAACATCAAACCATTTCACCTCGTAGCTAGCCCTACAGGGTATGAGAAGGCTCTCTCCGGTCAATCTCGTTAAATTTTCAATGGGAAGAGATGACCAATCAAGGTAACATAGATATTAGGCTAGTAAACTGATTTGAAAGTTGATTTGGGGGTTTTTTTGGGGTTTTTTGGTGGCAAGTTGAGGATCTGCAATTTAGGGTGCGGGGATTGAGCTCAGTTTTTGCAGGTGGGTCTTTGGGGCAAGGTAGGAGTTTGTGCTGATGCTTTTAGCTGAGATGGATGATCAAGGAGGAAAGAGGAGAATCTAAAGAGGGCAAACAATGACTTTGAATCCTCTTTAGACAGTGGAAAACATAAATATTAAACAAATTTGAAAGCTGAGCATGACATGCATGAATTCAAAATTTATCACTTCATTTGTTTAATAAGCTGCAGTAAAGAAAGATATGGAACACATAAACACACTTACAATTACAATAAGAGAACACACCATCAACACAAGAGTCCACAAGAATCCCAATGATGTCTGCAAAACCCTGGTCTTCCTTTTCCTCAAATTGCAGAGATACAAGTGAAATATACAATAGGAGCTTCTCCCTCAAGAGTCCAACCATGAAAATGAGTAAGAGAAGGCATAATATAGAAGATCTAACTCCTTTCCCCACCTCTAGGGGTCGAGCTCAGCTTCCTAGGAGCTGTTTCAACTAATTCTAAACTAATCACTAGATAATAGGCAGTCAAAACAACTTGCCTCTAAAACTTAGGAAACCCATCCATGCATTAAATATTTACCATTTACATCAAGGAAACTTCTAGAAGTGTTCAAGGAGAGTAAAAGTATCTAAGTGCCATGAAAATTACACAAAAATCCATCATTTACATGCCTCAAAAGTCAACCAAAGTAAAAATAGTGTTTTGCTGGCCGAACTGATCAAAACAGTGAAATTTCCCTGAGTGGTCGTGCCCCTCACTTTGACTGGTCGCGTGCATTGACAGCTCTGTTTGATGGCCTTCCCACTGTCCACATCAGGTGAAAGATAGCTCATTGGAAAGATATGTGAGTCTACTTTCCAACTCCACTTGAATTTCTGAATTTGGAGTTGATTTGACCCCTCAAAAGTCATTTCTCCCAAGACAGATTTCTGCAACTCAAAATAGGGGCAGAAAGTCAAAATTTGCATGCATTTTGAGCCTTTGGATGCCCAAATCTCCATAAAATATGAAACCCATCCATAGGAAAGTGTATTTTGGCATGAAAATTCCAAAAATGCAAATTTTTCCCCGTTCTGAGTTGCCCCCATGTATGGTCGCGCGCAGGGTGAGACCAATCAAATGGCCAAAACCTGTAAAATTCCCAAAAAATTCACAAATGACAAAATTTTCTCCAAATTTCTTGAAATTTGGGATGGGATTCCTCAATCAAGTACCATGCTCAGTCAAAGAGGCTTTGGCCAAAATTTGGAGTGGATCGAGCGTTTTCCTTCGTTTTTGTGTTTTGGCCAACCGTCCTTGGAGCACCTTCGTTCTCGCCGGTATTTTTGACATTTCTTTAAAACCATGAAACATGTGCAAAAAGTGAAGGAGGTTTTTCTTCCTTGGCATGTTATGGACAAAAACCTCTCTCGATGTTCCAAAATTCATATTTGACTGCTCTGAAACATCATTTGAGTGAGACTTGTCCCGATGTGTGAAACAAGAAATTTTGTCCAAATGGAGCGAAATGAAGAGGATAGGGGACTTCTAAATTCTTGGGGAAATTTTTGAGAGTAGGGAGGGATGTTAGGAAGTAGGGGAAAGTGGAATCTCAGAGATTGAGTGAGGGGAAGGGGTCCAAAAGGGCAAAACATAGGCCAAACCTAGAAAATTGCTAGGTTGTAGCAAGAAACTAGGGTTTGTGTAAAAATGAGGCTTTTGGGGGATATGAGTGTTGGGAAGTGCTTGATAAGGTACATTAAGGATAGGGGAAGGTGTATGAACATCAGGAAACAAGTTTTGCCGATGATTTGACCGTCCAAGAGAAATTGCCTTCAAAACCCTAGGAGAGGGAAATGAACCTTGCCAAGGCACAACTGAAGCATGAACAAGATCTAAAATGACTCATTAGACACTGAGATGATAATGACAACCCTATGAATGATGATAGCCTTAGTTGAATAGTGACATAGATTGACATTTGGGAAACTTTAGAAGGAGTTAAAGCAAACCTTAGACCTAATGCCTAGTGACCAAATTTTGCTTGAAAACTCTTTGAAAAGACAAAATTTGACCTTAACACTCTGAAACCACTTTGCAAGAGCATATTTGATCACTGGAGGAAGGCTGGAAAGACTGACACTAACATTGGCTCCAATGGGGATGGTAGCTCCTTGGAGGTGCCAAGAACCTTAGACCTCTGGGAGAGCAGACCAGTGCCTTATCCATTGGGCGATGGAGTCAAAAACTCAAGCTGAAATGCATGACTGAATACCAACTCAAACTAACTTAACAACAAGACTGAAAATGTACTAATAAAGGACTCATGACTCAACTAAAAACTGACTCAATACTTAAACACAATCGACCAACTGAAAATGATGCTCAAAGTGGAGCTTATTCATCACAACCTACTCTAACAGTTTCATTCATCACCTGATCAAGTGAAATGAAACAACCAATGCAACCAAGTAAGTATCTCATCTACAAATCTCCGCAAGTTCTCGCTTATGAATAACAAGAGAGAAATACTGAAAGGAAACTCCCATGACAACTTAGAAACAGATCCAATGAATGATATGGATGCTCTATCCACCTCCAAAAAAACTGCATAAGGATCATGAAATTCGAGCACACTGGAACTTAGCTTACCCAATTGATTACTTCTCTTCTCCTCATACCAGGAATGCAAATGTTGATCTAAGCCTTGTGACGAGACCTCTGCTGAAAATGACAAAGAAACTGGCTGCCGAATCAAATTCATATCAGCACATATTTCAAGCTCACATGCAGTCACTGGAGAAAAACTTTGACTGCAAACCTCATCCAAAACATCAGCTATTGGATCATGAAAAGCTTGAAAA
>APFE030806724.1:257507-272088 GCA_000404065.3 Pinus taeda | reverse complement strand
GGTTGATGAAATGGCATCTTTGCACAAAAATTAGGCTTGGGATCTGGTGGAGTTGTTGGCTGGAAGGAAACCCATTGGCAGCAAATGGGTTTTCAAGAAGAAGACAAATGTAGAAGGAAAGGTGGAGAAATGCAAAGCTCAATTGGTAGCAAAAGGTTATTCCCAGGTGCCAGGAATTGATTTTGGTGATATTTTTTCTCCTGTTGCCATGGTAACTTCTATTAGGTTACTTTTATTTGTTGTTGCTACTTTTGATTTTGAGGTAGAACAGATGGATGTGAAGACAACATTTCTTCATGGTGATTTGGAAGAGGAGATCTACATGAAGCAACCTGAAGGCTTTTCCGTGAAGGGTAAGAAAGAACTAGTATGCAAGTTAAAGAAATCTTTGTATGCGTTAAAACAGTCACGAAGGATGTGGTATCAGAAATTTAATATATTTATACAGGGACTTGGATTCACTAGAAGCAAAGCAAATCACTATGTGTATTTTAAATTAATTGGTGACCGTGTTATTTTTATGGTCTTGTATATGGATGATATGTTGCTGGTTAGAAATGACAGAAATTATCTAGGATTTGAAGACCCAATTGTCCTCCAAATTTGACATGAAAGATCTTGGTGCTGCAAACTATATTTTGGGGATGGAAATTAAAAGAGATCGGGCAAAGAGGAAGCTCTGGTTAAACTAGAGGAAGTATGTCGAGACAATACTGCAGAGGTTTAATATGCAAGATAGTAAGTCGGTGAAGGTTCCTATTCCTGTAGGTGTAAAGGTATATGTTGAACATTGCCCCAAGTCACAAGAAGAGGAAGAGGATATGTCTTGTGTTCCATATGCAAGTGCAATCGATAGCCTGATGTATGCAATGGTCTATACTAGACTAGACATTGCACATGCAGTGAGTGTATTGAGTAGGTTTATGTCAAAACCATTGAAGGAGCATTGGACAGTAGTGAAGTGGTTTTTCAGGTATTTGCGTGGCACTAGTGATTATGGTTTGTGCTACCAAGGAAGACCAAGATTGGAAATAGTTTTGGATATCCATGGCTTTGTTGATGCAGACTGGGCTAGAGATTTGGATCAGAGAAGATCTACAAGTGGGTATGTGTTTAACCTATTTTGAGGTGCAATCAGTTGGATGAGTAAGAAACAATATGTAGTGGCACTATCAACTACAGAGGTAGAATACATGGCAGCCACTCATGTAAGCAAGGAAGCAGTTTAGTTGTAGAGATTGTGTTCAAGTATGGGGTTAGTACAGGGAGCTATAAGGATAGACTATGACAACCAAATTGCAATTCTCTTGGCAATGAACCCTTCTTATCATTCAAAGATAAAGCACATTGATGTTCAGTATCACTTTGTGAGGGATATGATAAAAGACAAAAATGTGTTGCTCATAAAGGTGGACACTTTGAAGAATACTACAGATGCATTGACAAAATCTGTGAGCTCTGAGAAGTTCTCTTGGTATAGAGAAACAATGGGCATTTCAGGGCTAGAAAAATGACTAAGCTCTACTATGGCCCCCTGTGGAAAGAAAACAAGAAGTGGGAGAATATTGGGTTGTGTTATATTCTTTCCACGACTAACCTATGTAGTGAACCAAGGGGTTAGAGGGGGGATGGAGCCCCCCCTTCATTGTGTTGATTGTGCAATGGAGGGATCACGGCGGGGGGGGCGGTAGCCCCCCCTGTCTGGGGGGCTTGAGGGGGGTGGGTAGCCCCCCTCTGCATGGTCCAGGGCAGCACCCCATGAAATTTTTTTTTGGACCCTATATTAGGTTGGGCAAACCTACCTATGGTTTTCGATCCATGGTTTTGGACACGATGGTTTTCAGTCCATGGCATTGGATGCTCTAGCATGTATAAATATGTATTGTAACATTGAAAAGAACATAACGAAAAAATCACGCTGGTAGTCCTATTTTTGGATCCAAGGGAAAATCTCTTTGTATATGTGTTTTATGTGTTATGCTCTCGCATTATTTATTTTCTGTGTTTTTTTAGAATTCATATGCAGGTAATTGTTGTACAAGGTTAAAACCTACAACATGACTGGTAAACCATTTCAAATTATCATTGAAACACATTATAGATGATGTGTGGATTACAAAGGTATTTGTTTCCATAGAGGACAATGTCACTCATACATGAACTTGGTAAAAGACAGAAATAAATCATCCCATTAAATATTTTGAGGATGAAGAAGGAAGTGTCCACTCAGGTCAGTGCATCTTTCTTAAGTCCTAAAAAAAGAATTGGAACTCCAACATCCATGTTGTAACACCTTCCGCCCATATCTACCCAGTTAACCAACCAACTGGGGTAAACATGTGATGAGAGGCTACTATGATATGATTCAACCTCCTAGGTGACCTTAATGAAATGGATTCAATGGAAACACATCATACAGACCTTCCACATCAGCTACAAGATCCTTGAAAACCAACTAAACACTTCTTGTAAGCAACCCTTAGGTCCCACTGAGGTTTTAGTCCCCTTGACCTTTGGACGTTACCATGTTATGGGCCTGACAACATCTAGGAGGCTCTGGATTCTCTCATGAAAAGGCATGCCAATGTCCAGGGACTATTTTTCTAAGTGTTGTACCAACGTCCCCAGGATTTGAGCCACTTTTCCAGGCCCCAAGCTTAGGTTACTACCCAGAATTGAATGACACCTTCAAAATAGAAGGATAACAATGAAACAATGATGCAAATGGAAATACTTGAACAAGCCCTTGACTGAACCCCTACTAGCCATGATAGACATTTCTTCAAACATATCACAAATATGTGATCTACATGTGTAAACAATAGATCGAAGCAATCTCTAAGAGACATTATGTCTCAACACATTATTTGTATTTTCATCCATTAGGTCATAGATACATTGTTCATTCATTTACAATTAGAAGCACGACAAGAGCCATAAATAGCTATTGTTCTAAAGCATATACATAACCAGCATAATAGCAATAGAAATACCAAGGAATCCACAACCATATGATCCGCATATAAACCAATATAATACTCATAGAAATACAAGGATAAGTAAATTCATAATGATGATGCAAAATCCAAACCTGGTGTGGGACTACCACATTCCACCTGACCGTAGAATGGTCAAGCCAAATCTCTCTTCATTCATTCACTCGCATGCCATATTCCAAGCATGAATGTGGGATCTCATAAAACACATCAATCCAAAACCATCTAGGGCTTCCAGAGGCCAGCCACCTCAACCAATCAAATAGTGATTCCACCTCATGGTTGGACATCACAAAACCATCATTAGATTGGTCTCTATCCTAGCCTTCCTGGGCTCTAGACTATTTCTTCCAACCAAGGCTCCAGAACTAGTAACTCAACTAACACCTTATACCAAGATCTAGAAATTTTGTCCAACCAAGGCTCTAGTACTAGTAACTCAACCCACCTAGGGCTCTAGAGCATTTTTCCAACCAAGGTGCCAGGACTAGTATCTCAACCCAACATGTTATAGGGATCCAAAGAATTTGTCCAACCAAGACTCAAAGAACTAGTAACTCAACCCAAGCTAAGGAAACATGAGAACCAACCAAAAAAAAACATGGAATAAATCCACAATGACCATGGTTATCCAGTAAATGGAAAGTCTAGGAAAATCCACTGTCAATCTAGGACATCCTCCATGCGAGTGATATATCATGACCAAAAAACCACATGAAAATGCCATGCAAGCCAAAACTAGTGAGGAAAACATACATGCAACTCGGTACCTGTAAGCCAAACTTGTTGTAGTTGTTGATCCCAATGTCCTCTTCCACTTTCCTATTCTTCATTTTCCTTCTTGCTCCAAAACTCCAAGTATGCCACACCCTCCTAAAGTGCTCCAAGAAAACTCTAAGTTTCTAAGAGTGAGAGAGAGAATAATGAGAGAGCCTTAAAAATTGAACTGAAAAAAGGTTACCCACTGATCCTCAGAAGCCTCTTTATCAATCAGGCCTCTATTTTCTTCATTTTTCATTATTTTCCTTCATTTTCTTCCTCACACACAACCTGTGACCTTTCACCTCCCTTTTCTCCTAATTTTCATTATTTTCATAAGTAAATGTGCGAAAAATGTCATTTTTCCTTTGTCATTGCCTTTTCCAATTTATGTAGCCATTAATAAACCAATGAATACCCATAATAGGATGTCTTTCCCAACATTCAGCTTAGAATAAGTGTCCCAATCGACTGTGGTTATTATTTTTCCTTTTATTAACTTTTCTACATGGAATTTTCACCATGGATGTTACAAAATCCTCCCCCTTGGGGGAACACCGTCCTCGATGTTCAACAACACCTATAACCAAAAGACTATTGTAAGAAAAACATATTGCCGATGGAGCTTTATAACTTAGCTCGTTGCAGCATTCAAAATTATCAACTTGTTGAGAAGCAAACCAACATGAAAACATAACATCATAATGACATGACACCCATACCGCTTATTGGAGCTTTATAACATAGCTCATGGAAATATGCACATCCATATGCATATGTACATATACCAAACATTACCAAAACATGTACCAAAACATATACCAAAATGCCATATCAAAACTTATTTTCCTCAACCAGCAAACAATGAAGGATGCATAGCCCGCATCGGATCCGCCATATCCCATGTAGCTTCATCGAGCCCAAAGTTTTTCCATTGCACCTTAACTTGATCGATTTCTCAGTTCCAGAGCATGAGCACATTTTTCTACAATATACACTGAAGCTCTGGCTGGAATTCTCCATTTGGTTCCAACTGCAATACTGACTAGTCAATCACATGACCAACATCGTTAACATGCTTCTTAAGCAATGATATATGGAAAAGATCATGGACTTTCACTGTCGAAGGCAATGTAATTCGATAGGCTACTAGCCAAATCCTTTCAATAATACTGAAGGGTCCACAACGTTTTAGTGCCAACTTGGCACATGATCCAATCCACAAGGAGCTCTTCTTTGGTTTGATGCGCAAGTACACTTGTTCCTTAACTTGGAACTCCTTGGAAAACCTATTCCAATCTGCATAGTTCTTCTAACTATCTTATGATGCCTTTATATTCTTATTTATAACCTACATTTCTTGTTCCATGCTTGCCAATATGTCTGATCTAATCTGTTAGAGCCTAGATTTTCCTCAGGCTGAAAAGGCAAGGTTCTAGGTCCATATCAAACCATGCTCAGCCTCGTAGCTACCCCTATGAGGACAGGAGAGGGCCCTCTCTGGGTCAATCTCGGCAAAAGATAATCAATGAGGCTCAAGATGACTGAAATAGAAGCTAATTTTAGGCTAGGTATGAAGTACAAGGGTTTGATTTAAGTTTTTGAGGATTTGGTGTTGAAATAGGGCAAGGCAAATTTGGGCTTAGGGATTGAGGCACAGTTTTTGCAGAGGTCTGAATGGGGCAAGGAAGGCAATTGTCTTGATGTTTTTAAAGAGAATGAATGGGTAGATCAGACATGTGAGGAGCTAAGGAGAGTAATAAGGTTTCAAGGATTCTCCTTAAACAGGTGAAAACGTTGGAAATCAAACAAATTTAAAGGAAGAGCATAACAATCTATGGATTCTACCTTAACACTTCATTTTTTAAATTGCAGTAGATTAGAGAAGGAAAATGATACACATAACAACTTACAATTACTGAGATAAGCACACCATCAAAACATAAAGCCACATGATTCCCAAACAGTGCTGCAAAACCCTGGTCTTTCCTTAGCCAAAAGTGCAGAGAAAATATGTACAATGATATGCCAAAGAAATCCCAAGTGTCCAACCCAAAAAATGAATAGGAGAATACATGATATAGAATATCCCAACCCATTCCCTTGCCTCTAGGGATCGAGCTCATCATTCTAGGAGCTGTTTCAACCAATTCTAAACCAAGCACTGAAATCTATGCAACCAAAACAACTTGCCTCTATACGTTAGGAAACTGATTCATTCATTAAATTTTCACTTGTTAGTGAATGAATCTTCTAGAACTAGTAAATAAGTGCCAAAATTACATCATGTGTATCCAATTACATCAATATAGATATAAAATTACATCAAGAAGCAAAACTAGTCAAATTGGTCGAATTTCTAAGCTGGAAGGTGAAAAATTGGGCAAAAATCCTCTGTGCGCCGTGCCAAAATCTATGTGTGTCGCGCCACTTTAGAGATGATTTTGAGGCACTTTCGGAAGTCCAAATTGAGTCCACATGTGCTTTTTGGAAAGCCCTGCCTGTCGACTTTCCCACCCAAGTGGAATTTATGGATTTGGATGTCATTTACCCCTCCTAAACTACAATCTCCCAAGACTGCTTCCTGTGTGCCAAAATAGGGGCACTGAGGTCATTTTTAGGGTGTTTTTGACCCTTTAGGAAACCCAAAACTTGATGAAATCCTTAGGTAATCCATGAGGATACATAACTTTCCATAACAAACCCATAAATACAAAGTTTTCCTCCAGAAGATCTCCCAATTATAAGTGCGCGCCAAGTGGCGTTATGCGTAGGACTAAAAAACCTGTTTTTAAAGCCAAAAATTCAAAATTAACAAAATTTTCTCCAAATTCCTTGAAACTTGGGCTAGAGGTGCCTCATCAAGTGTCATGATAAGCCAAATAAGCTTTGGCCAAGATCTGAAGATGATCATGCTCTTTTTGCCTCTTTTGCTTCTTTGTTGCCTTCTTCAATTTTGCCTTCAAATTTCTTATTCGCACCTTGGAACTCATATTGTGTGCCCTGTAATGGGAAACCATGTGCCTCAACAATGCTTTGTCCTTATCGGCCTTTTCCAACAGTCTTTCCAGGTGAATGTTGATTCTCTTGAGCCAAGACTCTTGATCATCATTAATCACTTGTTCCAATGTAGTGAACTCAATCCTCCTCCTTTGGGCAGCCTGGCGATTCTCGCAGATATTTTTCAACTCCATGATTTCTTGCTAACCTTCAAGCTGTTTGTTCCTCTGCTCTAAGTATTTAATGATCCACTTATCCCTCTCTGAGTTGAGGGGTAAGGCGTTGATCTCTATCTGCTACTCCTGAATGACCTCTCTAAGATGTGCACTTTGCGGGCCCATGTCGGTATCGTCATCCTGAATGAGAATGAAGTCAGTCTCTTGCTCACTTGAAGGCCCCTCATCCTGCATTGGCCTCTTTCCTTGGTCCTGTACCTACATTTGTGCTGCTAATGGCGGTAACGAGACCCCTTCCACCCCATGTGGAGATAGTACTCGTCATGCTGCTGCAAACAATCCCCTTATGCCTCCCTGATAGGTAACATATGTTGGCACAATGGTAGTCTCTTCCTCCTAACCTCCATGCTACTGTCAAGGTTCACCTAGATCATGAACAACCTCCTGATGAGTCGCTGAAGCTGTGAAGAAGTTACGTGAGATGAAGTCTTCCCATGTGATACCCTACAGGCCATGCTAATGTACAACAATGATCTTGATGAATGCATAATGATAAATGTTGTTGTGTTGCTGTTCTGGACTCTTCCTCCGCACAAGAGTGGTCATCCTCTTGATGTTTTGGTACATGAAATATGGAATGTTCATGAATTTCACTCTTGTGAAATGCATCAATAACCTGATATGGTATGCATAGAGGTGTAAGAAGCGACCTTCACAATTGAAGTATCTGATAATGAGTCTCATCAATGGCGCATAAGATTCCTTTAGAAACTGAAATGGGAATACTCTCCTGAGCTACCTCAAATAGCTAGGCCTGATGTAAGGTTCATAATATGATCTATCCAGTTGCTGCCCTTTGTTCCACTCTTCCCCTATATTCGGTATCCCAGTGGCCTGAGAGATGGTTTTTGGTGTCAAGGTAAAGTCTACTCCTGCAAGAGTAACATGACTATCATGCAAATGTAAAACAAACAACCAAACTAACTCTTGATGATGCTGGATTTGAGCGATCATCTCACAATACTGAAAGTATGACATTTGCTGAAAGCATGTCATTGCAAGCGAGCAGGCCTGCAATTGAGTTAAGGAAGTAGGCTCTTCTCTGACATGTCTGCCACCTTTTCGCGGCCTTCTCGGCACGTTGAGCTCAGTGGATGAGTCACACCCTTGCTCATACTCTTGCTCATATGATGAATCTGTCTCTGTCATAATGCTGCAATGTGTATGTTGAGTAGGTGTTTTCAATGCCAATGTGCCATAGGAAAATGAGGGAATGTGAGGAAGAATATGGGAGGGGGAAAAGTAGATGATGGAGCTTTCCAAGTGACAATGTGCAACAGTCACTTTGAGGGATGTGGGAATGTAGGGATTTTGGAAGTGATATGGGAAAGGGAGAATGATAGGATCTTAGGATATGGAAAATGGGAAGCAGGGATGAGATTTTAGAGGATAAGGGATTAGTTACAATGACAGGGATATGAAAAGGGAAGGGATCACAAGTAGGAAAACAAACTTGGCACCAAAATTATAATTTGAAAACACCGATTCATCAACACCAAAGGAGCAACTTTTAATACATAGGGATTATGTTCTCACACCATGAACCTTTGAATCTTCCCTCTAGACAACACCCCACACAAGTTAAATTTCAACGGAAGGACTCTTGAACTTACTTGGAGCAGAAGAAATGGCTTTTTGTGAGCTTGGATGATAGAAGTAGCATCAAACTGGCCTATCAGTTCTGTGCGCTGCGCACAAACCCAGTGCGTCGCGCCTCCTAGATGCGCCGCGACAGTGGAAGTTTACACTGTGAATCTACCCTCTGTGCGCCACACGGCTTGTGTGCACCGAGACCTCCTCCGATGCACCGTGTGGCTTTTCAATGCACAGTCTCAGTCGTTGAAAAACACAATTTGGTCCTCCAATCCTCCAGTTGATATCCTTTAACCTCTTGGCACAGCAAAATGTGTTTCAAGTGATGAATGTGGCTCATGGAGTAATGGGTTGATTTTGATGAAGTAGTGATGAATTGGTTCTTTGGAGGTCCTGTGTGCCATGCACAAACCTAGTGTGCCGCATTGTGTGGGTGCACTGTGCCCTTGAGAAAATACACAGTGTATTTTAGCTCTGTGCGCCGCACTCTGTGGGTGTGCCATGCCACCTGTTGTATGCGTTGCGACTCCTTTCAGCTCACAACTTCAGCAATCAAATGTGAATTTCACTCTCCCATAGCTTGGCTCGGCTTTCCAATGATCTCTTGGCATACAATGATGTTTCAAACAATTAAAAACACTAATATAGTGATGGCTTGATTTTTTCTTCTCAAAAACCCATTTTCTTATGTTTTAGTTTTTGGCACTTTTTCACAATTAATACAACTCTGTCTTTTTGTTTCCCCCTTGATTTCTGACTTGGAATCATGAATTTCTTGGCAATGTTTTGTAGGGATGGTGGCATGTCTTGACCAAGGAAGACCAGGGCTGCGCTTGGAGATTTCAACAACTAAAAAACGTTTTTGAAAATTACATGGAAATATAGGCAAAAAACGAAATTTCGACTTTGCTTCAAAACAGAGTTTTGAAGAAAAGTCATAATCTATCCATAAGACGATGAAATTCTTTGAAATAAGAACTTATTAAGGACCTCCCTCAGGCCTATTGGCTTTATTGGACATATTGAAGACACAACTTGAGAAACCCTAGACCTAGTGACGGAAATGACTCTTACTAATCAAAAGACTAAAACAGGGTTGTAAGTGACTCAAAAACTTGATTTTGATGGACAGACCTGAGCCAACATGGTAAGGCATGAGGGGTAATGAACAACAAGTCCCTTCTGTCAGATTATGGCATGCCCCTAGCGGAATGCAACTAAGTGAAGCGAGTGAGACACCTACAAATGAAATGTAATAAAGAGAAATGATCTCTGACAGAGGGATGTAAAGACCAACTCTAACATAATCAACAACTTGTTAACTGGATCATTCCAATTGATGGGAGTATTGCAACTCCACCCATACAATGCCTCAAATGGACTCATCCTCAAAGATTCATTATACCCATTGTTGTAAGCGAAATCTACTAGTGGAAGATACTCTTCCCACTTTCGATGTCAATCCCTCACGTGCATTCTCAACATGTCCTCCAATAACCTATTGACCCTCTTTGTCTATCCATATGTATGCAGATGATAAGCTGTATTGAAGGCCAACTCCATGAAAAAACCTGCAAATAACTCCTTCCAAGACTTGGAAGTAAACTTTGCATCCTTGTCTAACACAATATTCTTTGGAACACAATGCAATCTGACCACATCTCTAATGAATATGTGTGCCACATTGCTAATTGAGAATGTATACTTCACTGTAATGAAGTGCACAACGTTTGTCAACATGTCCACAACAACAATGATGGAATCACATTGCCTCACTATCCTCAACAAACTTGTGATAAATTCCTTGAAAATGACCTCCCATTTCCATTCTAGAATCATAATCAACTATAGGAGTCCACCTAGATTCTTACACTCTACCTTCACACATTGATAATAGAAACACCCATCCCCAAACTCTGCTACATATATTCTTTAGATTCAGCCAATAATAAAATTTCTTCACTGCAACCAATGTCTTCTGATAGACTGGGTGTCCTCAATATGGTTTTGCATGAAAATTCCTCAAGATCACCTTCTTGAGATCACTACTCTCTGGCACATATATCATGTCTTTGAATCTAACTAATCCATCTATTGTAAGGCAATAGTCCACACCCTTTGCACCTGCACCTGTACCTATACCACCACCTATACCTATACATGTACTACTACATGTACATGTACCTATAGTATTACCTGTACATGTACTTATACCAATACCACCACATGTACATGTACCTGTACTACTACATGTACATGTACCCATACAACCACATGTACCTGTACTTGTACTCTGCTGGAACATGTGCGTAATCTCCATATACCTGACTTCCTGCTGACTTACCTCTAAGATCCTATTGTGTAAGTTTGTCACATAGGAGCTCATAGTTGCTAAGTGTTTTGCAGGTATCTGTCTGCTAAGAGAATCTGCCACCCTATTCTCTATACCTTTTATAAACCTGATCCGAAAATCGAACTCATTGATCATGGCCAACCACTGAGTTTGCCTACCATTAAGGTTTGGTTTGTCAAATAGATACCAAAACCCACTGTGATCACCCATCAACACAAACCTCATTCCCAAAAGGTAGTGCCTGCACATCTTCAATGCATGTAGGATCACTGCCAACTCAAGATCATCTGTGGATTAGTTTTGCTCATGCTCATTCAATTTTCAAGACTCATAGCATACCACCTTTCCATCTTGCATAAGGACTCCACCAAGTCCTTTCTTTCAATATTATGTGCATACTACAAACTCTTTGTTCAAATCTGCAATCTTTAACACTAGTGCATGTGTCAACAACTACTTGAGATTCTCAAAACTAACTTCACACTCTCTGTCCATTCAAACTTCTTATCTTTTCTTTGCAATGATGTGATAGGATAAGAAATTTGTGAGAAGTTCCTAATGAACCTCCTATAATAGCCTGCAATCCCCATGAATATATCACCCCATCTACATTTCTAGGAGCTACCCACTCCACGATGGCCCTTATTTTTTTTGGGTCTACTATAATTCCCTCCTTGGAGACATTATGCCCCAAGTAGTGTACCTCAATATGAAATAAAATGCACTCGTTGAGCTTAGCATACAACTAATGCTCTCTCAAAAACCTCAACACTACTGCTAAAGGCTTGGCATTCTCTTCCTCATTTTTATAATATACCAATATGTCATCAATGAACACAATAACAAAATTATCCAAATACGGATGCAACACACTATTCATCAAGCACATAAATGTAGATAGAGAATTAGCTAAACCGAATGGAACTACAAAAAACCCATAATTCCCATACCTGGTCGTAGATGTTGTATTGTAATTTTCATCCTCTTTGATGCATACCTAGTGATATCCATATGTCAGATCAATCTTCGAGAACACCTCTTCTCCCTTCAACTGGTTGAACAAGTCATCAATCCTTGGTAACAAATACCTGTTTTTGATGGTAACTTTGTTCAATTGCTTGTAGTCAATGGATAATCCAAGAGTGCCATCCTTCTTCTTCACAAATAGTGTCAGTGCACCCCATGGTGATACACTTAGCCTAATGTATCTCGTATCCAACATTTCCTTCAATTTCAGCTTCAATTCTACCAACTCACGTGTTCTCATCCTGTAAGGTGCCTTTGATGTTGGAGTTTCCCATGGCACCAACTCAATGGAAAATTCTACCTCCATGTGTGGTGGAAACTCTAAAATATCCTTGAGAAATACATCCTGGAACTGTTGTAGAAATAGATACCTACTCAAAACATCTGCATCCTCAACCTCCTTACCTTTGTCACTATAAATTTTCACTATGAATAACAGACACCCTTTCCTGCGACTACGCTTTTCCTACATAGTTGTCACCATTCTAATTGATGTTTCTTTCTTCTTACCTCGCAAAACTCTTTGTTCCCCATTGTCATCCGGGAATTCAATGGCTTTGTCTTAACAATCTACCTTGGTTCTATGAAGGTACAACCAATCCATGTGTTATCCGGGAATAGTGTCGACTCAGATGCTGTTATTCCCACTAAGATGGGTGGCTATATTAGAAACAAACAATCAAAGTCTACTATTATTTCCTTTTATGAAAATAGACAAGAGGAGATGATCTGAATTTGAAACTACTTGTAAATGGTTTGCAAGGTATTCAATTCAGTAATAAACATGTTTAAAAGATGCCCATGTCTTGCAGTAAAGAAACAAATGAAATTTTCAGTTGTTCATGATCCATTTAAGCATAGCAGAATTATTTCCTCTTACTGTTTAACACATTAAAACAAATTTGTTCTGCAAAATAAATCAACCATAGATGTAAAAGAAGTTGATGAAGCAGTTCACCCCTCATGGGCTATGTCTGTTGGGTCCAAGGCTCCCAAATATGCATGTCCTCGTTTTAATTAAATGATCAAAATGAATATACAGCTGAATAGAAGTCTCTACAGGTGGAATAGACTTTAAAAACAGATTCAGAACACTTGAATCCTTCAGGATTGACTGCTGGTTCACCTCCAATGGATACTTGCAACCCTATACAGTTCTCACAATACTGGGCCCTGGTGGCTCCTAGAAATTCAACGGCTCCAAAACCTCTTCAAATTACCTCAGAGTGCTGTAAGACCTATGTCAATGGCTTCAAAAGGTAGAAAAAACCCAAAAAAAAAAAAAAAAAAAAAATCGTCCAAAACCGCCTTTCCTAGCCACAGTTATGGCCATTTACTTCCAACTGCCAGCTGCCCCTACAAAAACTCCAGCTAACTGTAGTTAGTGTCCAGCTAACCCCGACATTTTGGCAATTCTGCCAATTTTGGAGCGCTCCACCAAATTCTCTGCCAGTTTGACCACTGGTTACGGATTGTGTTAATGGTGCATGTGAACAGTTTGATGGTTCGGTGGTTCTACCTCGGATTACATGCAAAGTGGTTGGTTAACTCTCCGTTGAACTATTTGTTGGACCCAAAAATCCGCATATGACCACGTTTCATAACTGTTACTAGATTTACCGCTGCTCGTTTGGGTGTTAAGGCCTTGGTTCTTGGCGGTGGTCGCGTGATATGGGGGCTGGCCATTAGGGGCTGGCCCCTTAGGGCCCCGCCCAAACCAAATTTAAAATTCTTAAACACTTTTCTCTGCCCATACAGCAAGAAGCACCTCAAGGGCCTAACAGTAAGGCATGGAGGTGGTATAACATAGGTCGTCTATTCAAACCACACTCCGACCAACAAAACTTATGAAATATGCTGCTGACATCACCTTGCCACGTGGCGGCTTCTGAGCTTTCCACATGGCAACTTCTGATTGGTCTGCCCAAAAGGAATACTCTGTGGAATATTCTTTTTTTATTTTTTTTTTATATTCAAAAATTAAGGGTTATTGGGTGATTTTGTTTTTGTCATAAATTTCTCATACGGCGACCGTTTATCGAACTGTTTACGACGCAAGGATTAGGAGGACAAGCTCTATTCGGTTGTTTAGGTTCGAGCTAGTTCTAAGAACTTTCATTTTTGAGCATTTTACGACACTTGGGACATGAGCCCCTGATCACGCCTCCCCATTGGGAAGCTTTTGGACCCCAAAATCCTTCAACTACCTGTTAAAGAGGTGAGGGTATAGCGCCCTCACTCTGTCCACCTCCATCCACTTTGCCTTGTTCGGTTTGCTGCCTTTGAAACCAACCCGAACATAATCTACATTGCCCCTCCTTGAAGTGTGTGTCTCTGTCAAGGATTGTATCTTCTTTCAGCTCATCTAAATATTCTGGCGAGAAATCTTCTATAGATGGCAGTTGAACAGCGCTTTCATGATTAGCGATCAAAGGAGATTCATACAAGCGTAAGTTCTCCACATTAACAACAGAATACATTTGCATGTAGGAAGGCAAATCCAATTGAAAAGCATTATTTCCAACCTTCTTGAGGATTTTGAATGGACCATAACGAATAGGCTTCAGCTTTTTACCTTCTCCTTGCATCCTTTCCTTACCAATGTACAGCCATACCTC
>APFE030806724.1:208743-236504 GCA_000404065.3 Pinus taeda | reverse complement strand
TTTATATTAATTATTTTCAATTGGATTCATAATTCATTAATTATTTAACAAAATAATTATCTAAGAGGTTAATTCTTAGATGACAAATGAATTTGTAACACACAGGTTAAGTCACACCCATGAGCTAAATTTGTGAAGTGGTCAGGTGAGGGGATGGAGGTGGAAGATTTTGGAATGGAAAAATGGTTTACAATTGGTACAATTTAGTTATTTATATCCAACACCTTTATTAGATGTAAATTTTAAAGGTTTTATTAGATGTACATGTTAAGGAAAAAAAATGTATTTGATATCATGTTTAGGAAAAATTATTCACAAAAATATTATGTGCATCTTGAGTAAGATTGGAAAATTAAATTTATGTGTATAATTATACTATAATTGTAACAACTTTAGATTAAAGTTTCATATTATAAAGTTAATAAAGGAAAAATTCACCAAGGTCATGGGATACGTATTCCAAGCTGAATGTTGGGAAAAACATTCTAGTGAGTGTCATTTCAGTTTATTATGGTTAAAGAAATTGGCAAAGACATTGGAAAAGGAAAACATACATTAATTGACATTTTATTTATGAAAATAAAGGAAAATAGGAGAAAATGGAGATGAATGGTCAAAGGTTTGCATGAGAGGAAAATTGAAGGAAAAATAGAGGAAATTGAACAAAATAGAGGCCTAAATAATTAAAAGGCTTATGAAGATCAATTCATAGCTTTTTGTGAGTTTGAATTTAGAATTGGTTTTAGAGAGAAAATAGCAACAAGAGGAGATAGAAAAAAAGAAAGCAAAGGAAGGCAAAGGAAGGACAAGGAAATCAAAGGACAAGAAAGGAGAAGGTTGGATCAAGCAGTTTTAGCAAGAAGACTTGCAGGTAACAGGTTGCATGTGTGACTTTGTAGCTAGTTTATGGATGCATGGTACATGCATTTGTGTATTTGGTTCTCCTATTTTCATTGGCATGGGTTTTGTCGAGTGTGACAATGGTTTCAACCTTCCCTTTCCATTTTTGGATAGCCATGGTGGGGTTGGGTTCTTTTATTAGTTGAGCTTTGGATGGCCATATGGTTTTGGAGCTGGGTGAGGTGGTTTGAGGAAAATTCCCAAGGGTTGGGGGTGGAGGTGGTTTAATCTCTGGGAAGCCCTCAACATGTGGGTGGAGACAAGAAAATTTCTGAAGGTAATGGTGAAGAAACTATGAGGCATCCAAGATAGTTTTGGGCTTAATGATCTCTTTATCGGTCTTGCTGGGATCACGGTAGCCTGAGGGTGGACGTGGTTTAATCTTCAAGAAGCCCTGGTTATTTATGTATCGGTTTGTTTATGTGATCTTTTGACCAATTTTGGTGAGATCATGAGAGCATGAGTGTGGAGGTGGTTTAATCTCTGAGAAGCCCTAGTTGTTTATGTCTGGAGTCCCACATTCATGCTTGGAATATCGCACGGGGGTGATTGGTTAAAACAAAGATTTAGTTAAGCTCAAAATATGGTCGAGTGGTATGTGGAAGTCCCTGAATTGGTTGGATTTTTCTTATGTTAATAAGAGCTCTTTTCTTATTATATTTCAGGAGTCTTTTTGCTTGTTATTATATGCCTCTAATGGTTTTTCTATCATGGATATTATTCTGGTTATACACTGGTTATAAGCATGGTTCCATTATAGGTTTTAGTTACTGCTCTTGACATGTTTTGATTAGTTGATGAATGGTTATTGCATGTATAAGATAATAGATGTTATTGCAGCTAGTATGAGGGGGAATTAGACCTTCTTGATGATTCTCAGATAAGTATCAGGCCCCTATGTTAAAATATGAATTCATGACCTGTAGATTACATGTTCTCAATATGTTTGACGAAATAACTGTCATGGTTAGGCTTGTTTAAATCAAGTCCTTGAACAAGTTTTGTATGAATGGATTTTTCCTAGCGTTCTTTATCATTCTAGAAAGTCTCATTGAGTTTTGGGTAGTGGTTTGGAAACTGACCTGAACTTTAGGCTTAGAATCCAAGACCGCATCCTCTGAATTGAAGAGTATGGGTCACAACCACACAGGTAGGCTTGTGCATGTGGTTAGAGGCGCTCTACCACATGGAGGCCTTTTCATGCATGCGGTTAAGAGCCCAAGTCCCTAAAAAAGCATTCCAGTTCAGGATTTGGACAGTAGGAGTGGTTGTTTAGTTCCTGGGTGTCCTATAGATCTTGAGAAAAGTCAATAAAGTTTCATTTTGTTGACTCCACTTCCTCAACTATACATAGGAGGTTGGTTCATGTCACAGTAGCCCTCAACTCATGTTTACCCTAGTAGGTTAATGAAAGTGGGTAAATATGGGAGGGGTAGTTAACTATTGGTATCATAGCAGGTTCTATTCTCTTTGGGTGATATCTGATACCACATATTGGTACCAAAGCTCTGAGTTTAAATACTTGGACTGGATGGGAGGAATGTGGTTTTTATGCATGAATTGTCATGGTCATGGTTGTCATGCATGAGGTCATTGTATGAAGTTGGTGTTATCATGCATGATGTTCGTATATTGATATGATTATGTATACACATGTATCGTACTAATCTGGATAGATTTTATAGACAAGATAGCCTCCCCTAAACTTTACTGAGGTGTGTTGATTATGTTTATATTTGGTTTATCTAACATGGTATATTTGTAAGAAAAATACTATCAAATATGACTATAAAAATGGTGGATTACAATTCAAGAGACTCTACTTATAGATAATATGAGAAGCTAAGCCATGGGTACTCTCCTGACCTAGTAGAAACCTTGAGAAGTTTAAAAGTAGAAATCAGAAGTTACAAAGAAGATAATGAAAAAATCAGTTAGTCACAGGTAATACTTGCCAAGGCATAGGAGAAACAATTATAGATCATTGCAGTTATCCTTAAGAGTTTTCAGACTTCCATAAACATGGACATCCATGGATCAGTTACAAAAAAGAGGACGGGACTAATGGGGCATATGGTATCAGGTCTCATGGTGGGAATAGATCAGACAGGGATGACACCTTATAGGAGAGGCAATGGCTATGGGTTCTACTATTGTTCTGGCTCATAAAGGTATCATGTTCATCATCGTTGTCATCATTACAAGAGGAGTGACAGAGGATATATGTTAAATGAGTTCAAGAAAGCCAAGCCACCTACATTCGATGTAGAGTTGAAGAAGTTGGAATATGTAGAGGCATGGTTGCTTGGAATGAAGAAATTATTTGAGCTACATGACTATACAAAGAACATGAAGGCTGCGATAGCTATTTTCAACCTCAAAAGGGAAAGAAAAAATATGGTCAGAAGATGTGAAGCATGTTAGAGACATCAGGTTAGAGGAGTTGAGTTAGCATGAATTCAAGAGACTCTTCTGGAAGAAATACTTAATAGAAAGGTACTAAGAAAGAAATGCAAAGGAGTTCTATGAGTTGAATATGGGATCTATGAGAGATGAGGAGTACATGACTAAGTTCCTAGAGTTGTTGAGGTATGTGTCATATCTGAAAGATGAGAAGACAAAAGTTCAGAGATTTATGAGTTGACTATCATTAGCATTTAAGGATCGGATTGAGTATGATGACTCTTGGTCACTGGAAGAAGTCATTGGGAAGTTGAAGCACTTTTAAGAGTAATCAAAGTGTAATACTGAGCCTAAGAAGGTTTAGAAAGGGAATGACACGACTAAAGTAAAGTGGCCACTAAAGTGAGCAAGAACTCAGGATATAGGTGAGAAGGAAAATGTTGCTCCTTACAGGAAGTTTAATGTAGTTGAGGAGGGACATGAGTCACAACCTAGAGAGCAACAAAATAGAGGTAGTGGGCATTTGTGGTGTTGGATATGTGGAAATGATCATCATAAGAAAAATTCTCCATTGTATCAGGGTGGTAGGCCTCAAATCTACAATTCTCAGGAGGCACAAATAGTTGGGGATGTTGGACAAAGCATTCTTCATAATGCAGCATTTGATAACAAGCATGAAGTTCACTAGACATTCATCATTGAGATGGAAGGTAAGCTATGTGATCAAGTTGTTTCTATTTTTATTAACCTTAGATATAATTATAGTTATGTTAATCCTAAACTAGAGGATAAATGTGGTTTGAGAAAAGAATTGCATACGGAGTCTTGGTTGGTTTAGTTGGCTACAGGTACTAAGAAAAGAGAGCAGCACTGGGTAAGACATTGTGCATTTTAATTGAATGGTATACCTACATTATCACATTTGAATGTGCTTCCACTAGGATCATACAGTATGCTTTCAAGTATGGATTGGTTGTGCCTTCACAGTATCAAGGTAGCTTGTTATGAGAAGGTTATATGGTGCTTAGATGATAATGGAGACAAGAGGATCTTGCAAGGTAAGAAAAACACTATGAGTTAGAATGGTTATAGTTATGCAAGAGAAGTGTGATTGTAGGAAAGGGTGTGTATTGTTTGCAGTGCATGTCTCCAGTGATAAAGGGAAGGATGTTAAGGATGTGGAAGTCTTGAATAAGTATTTGGTTTTGTACAATTTTATGATGTATTTCTAGTAGATATTTTAGAGTTTCCATCTCATAGGGAAGTGTAATTTTCTATTGATTTGGTACTAGGAGCAGCACCAACATCAAAGGAGCCTTATAGTATAAGCACTCCTAAGCTAGTGGAATTGAAGTTGTAGGTGAAAAAAATGCTTGACAAAGGATACATTAGGCCAAGTGTGTCACCTTGGGGTGCACCAATGTTGTTTTTGAAGAATAAGGATGGTAATCTTAGGCTACGTATTGCTAACATGAATTTGAACAACGTGATGATCAAGAATAGGTAACCTTTGCCGCAGATTGATGACTTGTTCAATAAATTGAAGGGAGTAGCGATGTTCTCAAATATTGATTTGAGACCAACATATCATCAGGTACGCATCAAAGAAGAGGAAATCTACAAAACTTATTTCTGGACCAGGTATGGGAATTATGAGTTTTTCATTGTTCCTTTTGGTTTGAGTAATGCTCCAGCTACTTTCATGTGTTTGATGGATAGTCTGTTGTATCCTTATATGGACAAGTTTGTGATAGTATTCATTGATGATATATTGATATATACTAAGAATGAGGAAAAGCATTCAGAACACTTATTAGTGGTATTGTGATTTCTTAGATAGCAAAAATTGTATGCCAACATTAGTAAATGTAGTTTCTTTTAGATATAAGTACACTACATGGGAATTGTTGATTCCTAGGAATGCATAGCAGTGGATCCAGAAATGATTAGAGCTATCATGGAATGGGGAGCCCGTAGGGATGTGGATAAGGTTATATCATTCATGGGGTTGGCAAATTATTATAGGAGGTTAATCAAGAACTTCTCATGGACAATCTATCCTATTACATCATTGCAGAGGAAAGGAAGAAAATTTGAATGAACATATGAATGTGCAACTAGTTTTGAGTAGTTGAAGAGGTTGCTTACAAATGCTCCAGTTCTAAAGATTGTAGATCCAGATGAAGAATTTGTGCTATGTATAGATACTTACAAAAGAGGACATTTTGGATTCCTAATGTAGGAGGGATAGGTGGTATGTTATGAGTCAAGGAAATTGAATGAGAACAAGAAGATTTATACGATTCATGATCTTAATCCGCAGTGATCATTCATGTGTTAAATATATGGAGGCACTATCTTCTTGGCAGGAGGTTTGTGTTAATGAGTGGTCATAGTGGGTTGAGATATTTATTTGACGAACCTAATATAAATTCCAAGAAATCTAGATGGTTCACTACTCTCAGTGAGTTTGACTTCAAGATCAGGTACATTAAGGGTAAAGAGAACAAGTTTGTAGATGCTCTTAGTAGAAGAGTGAAAATAAGTCACATGGCATCATTGAGTTCATATGGGACAGATTTACAAGATTAGATCTTACAAGAAGGATACTAGGATGACGGGTACCAACAACTTAAGCACAGGTTACAGCAGGAGGTTATAAGTGAACATGATGTGGATTATGATCTCACGGTAGATGGTTTGGTTATATTTAGGGATCAGATCTATGTTCCAAACAGTAGTGGGCTCAAGAAGCTTATCTTGATGGAATTTCATGTTAATTTGTATTCAGGTCACCCAAGATATCATAAGACATTAACAGTTGTGAAGAATTTCTACTATTGGTTGAATCTGAAGAAAGAGGTCGTTGATTTTGTCGTAAGGTGTTTGGATTTTCAACATGTAAAAGCAGAATGTAAGATTCCATGTGGTTTATTGCAACTTATTCCAATTATGGAATATAAATGGGGGGTCATTTGCATGGACTTCATTATAGGTGTGTCGAGGAAATCCAGATAGCATAACTCTATTACGGTTATGGTTGATAGGTTGACTAAGGTAGCTCACTTCATTCTAGTGAAGTATATGCATTTAGCTAGTGAGGTAGTTTAGGTCTTCATCTGGGAGATAGTGAGGTTGCATGGTACTCCTAGGAAGATTATGTCAGACAGAGATGCCAAGTTCACTTCCAGGTTTTGGAAGGCATTCTTCGCATGTTTGGGTACTGAGTTTACCTTTAGTACATCTTATCATCTACAAACAAATGGATAGAGAGAGATGTTGGACAATTGGCATTGTCTGGATGTCTAGTGCTTGTGAGTGTCATGGCCTTGATGTCAACCAAATTAGCATGGTGGTCCTATGGTAGTTGTAGGTTTCTAGTAGAGACTCACCATAGTAGTAGGATTATTGAAAAGCCATAAAATGATGACTATAGTGATTGGTAGTCCAGAATCAGGAGGAATCTTATGGTAGTTGCAAGCTTTTGGTAGAGAATCACCATAGTAGAAGGTTTATTGGAAAAGCCATAAAACAATTACTACGGTGAATCACGGGTCTAGGTTATTCACATCATCTTTCAGGTTACAAATGGGCTCAAATATTGCACCATACCATCTCTAACACAAATGTCTATGAATAAGTTTTCCAACGGTATATGGAAATCTGGAAATGAAGATCGGAATCAAAATTTCTTGATCGTTGAAGTAAGGAGCTTGAAGTCCTTAATAGGGTACAAAATATTGGAATGTCAAAGCATCATAGCAGGCTATAACAGAGGTTGGAGCACATTGGAACCTTGGAGCAAGAAATTGATTAGAATATCAGAGAAAAGGTCTAATCGGAACCTCAGAGAAGGGTATATCGGAGGACAAGGCCATAGGAATATCAAAACCTCAGAGAAGACTATATCAGAGGATGAGGCAATCAAAATATTAGAACCTCGAAGTAGGCTATATCAAAGGATGAGGCCATCAGAATATCGGAACCACGTAAGTCCTTATAGCTTGTAATTTCTTGGAAGCACCAAGGTTTGCAAAGGAAAATAAATACAAAGGAATTCGGTGTAGAACCAGGGACCAAGGAGGCCCTTTCTCTCTCCTCAGACAAGACACATGGCAATAGGTGATTGGTTGTTAAGAGATGAAGTGGAAAATGACGTCGTCATGATGTGGAAGTATGGCAGACACGTTGCATCTTGTTTTGGAATTTTCGATGGCCTAATGGGGAAAATTAAGGTGACACGTGTTGCCACTCAGGAGGCGCCACGTGGAGAGATGAAAAAAGCATGATGTCATCTTTGAGGTTAGTATATTAGAGTTGAGGACCTTATTACTCCTACTCAAATGGAATTTGAAATAGGTTATGATGAAAGGGGATCCAATGTAAGATTAGCACGTAATTGTTGAGTTCAGAGAACTAAGGGAGTAGATGAGGCTTAGTACCTAAGCATTATGCCCCTGGTCATGCAACTAGTCCTATCATGGAAACGTGATGAAGGGCTAAGCACCAAGGGGCGAAAGGTATTTAAAATGTGTGATTTTGTAACATTAATTTTATGTGAGTTGCAATATGTTGTGGCTTTGACGTAACAATACATATAATTAAAAGAATGAATGGGTCCATAGCTAGAGATTAAATGCAAACCAATGGAGATGGTTTATTGATTCAATGGGATCTGCATAAAATGTTGAGAGAAGGCAACAAGGACAAAATTCAACACAGAATAATTGATGAGATGAAGAAATCCATATCCTACTTCTAGTGCACGTATTGTAGATTTAAATAAGGAACAAAGTGGTCATTCTTGAGTACTTTCAAGCTCTACAAAGCATTGAATAAGCATGGGAAGTCACGATAGAGTGTGTAGGTTGATTAAGAATAAATTATCAATATGGAGGATGACATAGGGAGTCAATGAAGAACTTGGAAGCCCATTCTTATGTTTAATTCCATGACAGAATTCAACCATCAAATGCTACAGCAGTAGTAGGAGCCATACATAGGTACACTTGGGAAGTTTGGAACTAGGCAACAGAGACATCATTGTGCAGTGTGCAACAAAGGATCAAAACTATTGATTTCCATTGAGAAAAGTGGAGAAGGGTGTATTGTTGAGGTGCTTAGTAGTGTGAGCAGAGTCTAAGATTTGAAGTGAGTGCAAGAGTAGAACTAAAAGGTGTCTAATAGAGAGCCTATGCGAGAGAAGGCATAGGGCTGAGGATATGTTGTTGTGAGTAGAGGTTAAATTGTTGTTGTGTAATACCAAATGAGTCTATGGAATAGTAGAGGACTGAGAGAAAAAGTTGTTTTTGCAACCAACCAAATTGGTATTTTTCATAATTGTATATTCCTCTATTTTCAAATTGAAAATTGTATGAAAAGTAGAATAGTGGAAAGAGAAAGTGGTGGCCTACATTCAGAAGAGGTTGGTGCCTCTTGGAATTTAGGTGCTTGCTAACCTAAGGGGATTGGTGCCTCCTATGAGTGGGTTCTCACACAAAAACTGATGTAATTAAGGTGTTTAATTTACATCATAAACAACAAAAAATTGGTGGGTTTCTCCCTTTGGGTTTCCACGTAAAAATGTTAGTGCCAATATGTGTGTGTTTCTCATGTGATATATTGTATGAAAATATGAATGCTTAATCTTGTTGCTCACTTTATTTATGAATGAATGCTCTCATAAGTAACATAAAATATAGGAAAGAACTAAAATCATATTCAATTTTTTTTTTAATAATCTCATTATTACTAATTCACCACTCCCCTTAGTAATTCCTTATTCCAACAATTGGTATGTGAGACAAGTTCATTAAGGAACAATCTAACCACTAGAAGGTAGATCTATAAGGGATTATGTCTAGGCAAGAGAGTCAAGAGGCTTACTCAAGGATAATACCAATATTTGATGAGACAAACTATTCCTTTTGGAAAATAAGAATGGAAGTGTATCTTATGTCCTTGGGAGTAGATGATTTGGCATCACTTCTAATAGACTACAATGTCCCTGATATTCCTCCCATTGATGCAGATGGTAAAAAAATTGTATGGAAATAATGTTAAAGCCAAGAATTTCATTCTCTTTGGTCTTAGTCAATCAGAAATTGTAAAGGTTATGCATTGTCAGTCTGCTAAGGTTGTGTGGATAAATCTTAATCAGAGTCTAGAAGGAGATGACAAAGTCAAGCACGCAAAACTTCAAAACTTCAGAATGAATTTTGAGAGATTAAGAATGGGTGACGACAAAAGCATAGAAGAATACTTCCTTAGAGTTGATGAAGTAACCAATATGATTAGAAGACTTGGTGAAGAATTCAAGGAAGAGATAATTGTTCAAAAAATATTAACATATCTACCCATGAGATTTAATGCCAAAGTATGAGTTATTGAAGAAATGACTAATTTAAAGAATCTCAATATGGACTAGTTGCTTGGTACTCTCAAATCCTATTAGATGAGAGTAGGAAGAGAGAAGTTTGAACCTAAGGAAGCAACACTCAAAGTATCCAAAAAAGGCCAAGGAGCACAAAGATCATCAAGACTAGTCTAGTTATGAATCTAATTAGTTGTTGGCTCAATTGGCTAGGAAACTAAAGTGTGGATCAGGAAAATATAAAGGGGAGTTTCCCTTTAAATGCCTTGACTGTGGAAGAGTTGGAAATTTTTTGTCCAAATTCCCTCACAAATAAAGGGATGAAAAGGAATATGATAAAATACTTGCAAACAAATCTCAGAAACATCAAAAGAACTAGTTCTATAATAAAAAGGGATTCTACTCTAAAAATGATAGCTCAATACCAGAGTTAGATAACAAAAACTCTTCAGAGGATGATTCAAATAAGTATTTACTTATGGGTTTTGGAACAGGCTCCAAGAAAAAAGTATTATTGACTTTGAAGAGGAAGAAGAAGAAGGAGGAGTAGTGGACCTTGAAGGGGAACTCATCAATGCTCTTGCTGAGTTGAAGAAAGCAAGGAAAAATAATAAGTAGTTCAAGGAACAACTACAGTGTGTTGAATAAGGTATGTATAACTCTGAATATGAGGACTTTGTTTATCAAAAGGAAAATCTTGAAGAATTTATTAAGAGAAATATATTTTAATCCTTATACTAGAAAAAAAATGAGGAACATGTGAGAAACTAGAAGAAGAGAACAAGCAAATAAAACAGGAGATGCTCAAGATAAGGAAGGAAACAATCTCAAAAACATGCAAAGATGAAAAAATGGCCTTTAAAGTTAAACTAGAAGAAGCTAAAACAAAGGAACAGGTTCTTAAATATTTGATCCATGAATGGGAATATAACTGTCAGTGTCTTGAGGCAGAGGTTGTCTCTCTAAGAACAGATCTTGAGGGAATAAAGACTGAGAAAGGTTTAAATTAAAAATTTGTAGAAGGCATAAGGAAATTAGATCATATTCTAAATAGCCAAAGGCCATCGGGAATCAAAACAGGTATGGGATACTCAAAAACACATGAATATTTTATGGGGAAGATAAACTTCATGTCTATAGGATTTGGACAATCGCAGAAATATGTAAAGAAGCATCAAGAAAGAACCAATGAAGAAAAAATAGTTGTAGGAAAAAGAGGAGATCATTAATGGAGAATGAATCAATCAGCCAAACAATTGAGGTACTTTCATGCACAAACTCATAATACGTCCAACAATAGGCATGCCTATTCATTTTATGGTCATTGTTATAAGTGTCATATTTTTGGACGTAAGTTTGTTGATTGTAGAAGGATCAAAGTTGGATCAGATGAAAATCCTAGATATAATCAGTATCATAATTGTAGATCTCAAAACTCTCCCCTAAGAGATTGAAATGTCTTCTCTCCACTGTTAAGTGATTTTGAATGTTTCAAATATAATAATTTTTGGCACAAGGAAAATGAGTGCAAAAGCAGGTTTGAATACCTATCTAAGTTCCAAAATATTCAACACTCAATTATCGAAAAGGATAAGGAAAATTGGAAACGAAAAACTAAAAGCGCTTGTAGTGTGGAATTTCTCTATTAGCACATAATAAAGAAAACAGATGGTATGTGGATAGTGGTTGTTCCAGGCATATGATTGGGGACAAAAGAAAAATTATGTTGCTAAAAGAAAAGGATAGAGAGAATAATGTCACCTTTGGAAACAATGCTCCAACAAGAATTAATGGTAAAGCAATAGTCAATCTTGATCAAAATAAAAAGGCACAAAATGGTTGTATGTGGAAGGCCTCAAGCACAACTTGCTGAGTGTGAGAAAGATGTGTGATAATGACTATGATGTGACCTTTCAATCCAAGGATTGTGAGTGCCGAAATATGAAGTGTGGAAAGCAAATAGGAAAAGTAATCAGAACACATAATAATGTATATGTATTTGATGACTCGAGAGTAAGATGTTATTTAAGTAAGGAAAATGATGCATGATTATGGCATAGGAGACTTGGCCATATGAATTTTTACAATTTGATAATGGTCGGAAAATTTGGAGCTGTGAGAGGATTTCTGAGATTCTCAAGACCTAAGAACTCAATTTGTAAGTCATGTTAATTTGGTAAGCAGACCAAGACCCACTTCAAGTCAAAAGATTTCTCTTCATCTAGACCACTGGAGCTAATTCACATAGATATTTGTGGCCCAACTAGAGAAAAAGGAACAAGAGGAGAAAGGTACTTTATGTTGCACATTGATGATTTTACCAGTGCCATCTCGATCGTGCTCTTAAGAGAAAAATTAGAAGCATTTAAACATTTAAAAAAAATTAAAGCTCAAGTTGAAAATGAGAAATATCTAAAGATCAAATGCTTAATATCAGACAAAGGAGGAGAATACACTTCAAAAGAGTTTGAATAATTATATGAAAATCACAACATCAGGAGGCAGTATTTAGTGGTTAGGACTCCACAGTAAAATGGAGTAGTGGAGAGAAAGAACAAAACAATCTAGGAAATGGCTAGAGCAATGTTGGATGAAGCATATGTATCTCACATAGACTGGGGAGAAGTAGCACAAGCAATAGTGTACCTATCAAACAGAGCTCAATTAAGGCCTAATAGTAATAAAACTCCCTATGAGTTGTTGATCTGAAATCACTCGTGAATGATCTCAGTTAATTAATGAAGGTATTACAGACTTATGTGTTGGGGGATTTCTATGTTACTTTATGCAACGTATCAATAAGATTGTGAAATACACAGACAATAAAACCATAAGAGAACACAGTAAGCAAACATATAAACACAAAAAATTTAATAAGTAGTTCACCCAATCCTCCTGGGCTACGTCTCCTGGTCCAACCTTCAGTGGTGGCATTTCTATTGTGTTTTAAAGCAGAGTTTTTACAATAAGGAGCTCAATTTGAGTCTCGCTTTAACAGATGATGATTAGTAGGATTGTACTTGGATTCCCCAAGTCTCTAGAGTACACAGAATCCCCTTACTGAATCTCGACCTCAACTGGTCTCAGTGGTATGAGTCCAATTTGGTACTCAATACTTGAGAGGTAGGTATACACAGAGGAGTTGCTTGAACCACTCAAGCCTTCTCTGGAGTTCACAGACTCTCGGACTCTCTCTGTCTTTGTCTGCTCAATGCTTCCTTTTCTCTGTTCTCTGTAATTTTGTGCTTCGCTTTCTCTCTTTGCTCTCTTTTCCTGCTTCCCCTTGCTTTCCTTTTCTATTCCTGGCTTAAAGCCAATCTACTCCCTGACTGTTCATTTATTCTTCCTGTCTCTCTGGATCTCCTCCCTTTGTCTGCTTGAATTCCCTTGCTCTATATCATCATCACTGTAATGCTTAATAGAGAGGTGGCCACCTATTTCCTCATGAACTGAGTGTTATTTCTCTTTGAACAATCGCTATTTCCATTGCTCCAAGATTTCCCACGAAACTAATTCCTCTGCCAACTCATCGGCCATGCCAAATCTCAAATCTTATCTACCTTAGCCTATTTACTTGTTGAATCCTGTCACCCATCGGACTGCTTCTCCGCTGTTGATTTGGGGCCTCCAGATCCTATGGTCTCCATGCATATCACGTAGGTAAGTAGCATGACCTTTACTCACGCGATGTGAGCACTTTTCTCTCTCATCTGCTAGACGCATGTCACCCAGTGTATGGCATCGGGAAAGACTCGGTCGAACCCGCTTACCACTTGAATCCATTTTGATATCCTACCAATTTTAGCATGAGACTCGCCTTCTGATGGAATCGACGATTTCCATATGGTTTTATGCTTTTCCTCGTGACCGAGCACTTGGGGGCTTTCCTTCACTGAGGAGAATGCCCTGCAATACGCGATTAGCATCAGAAACTGCCTCTGTTTTTGGATTTGACCTCCCATTTGTCAATTCATGTCAGTGCACAGTCACCATGGACCAACAGTCTACGCGCTTTGACCGAGGGTCCTCATTGTTCCATGCTGACCACAAATTGCCATTTTTTAGAGGTAATTTCTGATAAGCTTCGACATCCATAATACTCTGAAACATTAGTATGAGTTTTACAAATTTCAGGAAACTGCAAGAGTGTTTGAGGATCGAATTCAGATCATGGCCTTCCCGCTAAAATATCTTTTGGACCACCAAAAGTTGGTTTTCAAGCAATGACAAAGTGAGGGTATAGCTGTCTCACTTGTCCAATCTCTATCCATTTTGCATTGCTTGGCTTCAAACCCTTGAGTTTAATCTTGAGGTACTCAACATCTCCCCTGCACGTCATCCTCAACTTCCCATCCAGAATTGTGTCTTCCTGCAATTCATTAAGATATTCAGGTAACAGATCATCAATAGAAGGCAATTGAATTTTCTCTTCAGGATCTTCAATTAATGAAGGTTCAAATAGTCTCACGTTGTCTGCATTAACGACTGAGTAGATGTGCATGTAAGCTAGTAAATCAAGGCGAAAAGCATTCTCACCAATTTTCTCAAGTATCTTGAAAGGTCCATACCTTATTGGCTTTAGCTTTTTACCTTCACCTTGCATTTTGTCTTTGTTGATATACATCCAGACTTGATCACCAACTTAGAAACTATTCTCCATCCGATGCCTGTCATGCCTTGCCTTGTATTTGGCTTGGCTCTTTTCGAACTATTCCTGTACTGCCTGGTGAATCTCTTAGATTTGTTCAATGAACTTGTTTGCCTTGTCCACATCACTGTGTCCATCAACTGCTATGTCTTTACCAAAGACAAAATCCAAGGGAGACCTTGGTGTGAAACCAAAACAAGTCTCAAAAGGAGATCTCTGTGTAGAAGAATGTTTTGCTCGGTTGTAAGCATGTTGCACATAACACAAATATTCATCCCAAAGTTTGAGATGCTTGCTGCAATAGCCTCTGAGAAACTGGATCACTATCTTGTTGACCACTTCTCTCTGGCCATCTGTTTTTGGATGAAAGGTTGTGTTTTTTTTTAGTTTGGTGTCCATCAGTTCCCACAAACTCGACCAAAACTTCCCAACAAATCGGGTGTCTCGATCAGATACAATGGAAGCGGGTAATCCAAAATGAACCCATACATGCTGAAAGAACAACTTTGCAGTTTGTTCAGCTGTAATCTGTTTATTACAAGGTATCAAAATACACATTTTGTTGAACCTATCCTCAACAACATACAAATAGTCATGACCTTTCCTTGATTTAGGCAGTCCTCCAACAAAGTCCATGGAAACACTTTCCCAAGGATGATAAGGAACTAGTAGTGGATTGTAGAAACCTAGTTTTCTATTGCTGGGCTTGCTTTTAGCACACATGGTACACCCTCTTACATATCTACAAACTGTCTGAGTCATTTTTGGCCAATAACAAAATCTTTGCAGCTGTGCAACCTTTCTACTTAACCTAAAGTGACCTGATATTAGAGAAGTGTGTGCTTCTAGAATTATGTTTACTCTTTGACTTTGTGGAATGCATAGCTTCCCACAATGATACAAGAGTTGGTCCTTAATTCGATAATCCAATTCTTGTACTTGTTCACCTTGACTTAAAGTTGCATATACATCTTTAAATTCTATATCTTGATCATATTGTTCAATGTAGCTCTCATGCAATACTAACTTATGCTTAAGTATAGCAAATGCATTTATAATTGGTCTGGATAACATATCTATAACTTTATTGTGTATGCCCTTTTTATATCTGATGAATAAATGAAACTATTGTAGAAAACCCATCCGTCTATAGTGTCTTGAGTGCTGCAACTTAGTTTGGGAGTGTAGATATTGAAGTGATTGATGATCAGTATGTATAACTGTGTCTTTGCCCATTAAGTAATGTTTCCACTTTTTCACACTCTGTACTAATGCATACAATTCTTTATCATATGTGGGACAGTTAACTACTGTAGAATTAAATGTCTCAGAATGATAACATATGGGTTTACTGTGCTGTATCAACACTGCTCCCATGGCATAGTCATTGGCATCCATTTGGATCTCAAATGGTCTTTGAAGATCAGGTAGTGCTAGTACTAGTGTTGTACTAATATTTTCTTTTAAGGTGTCGAAGGCTTTCTACTATTTTCCTCCCCATTGAAACACCTTGTTCAATCCTATTAAAGCATGTAAGGGAGTTGCAATTAAGGAAAAGTTAGAAATGAACTTTCTCCAATATTGTGCTACTCCTAAGAAGCTTCTAACTTCTTTAGCAAATTTGGGTTTAGGCCAATTTACAATGACTGCCACCTTAGAGGGATCTATCTTCAATTCACCACCCAATACTATATGTCCCAAATAATTCAAAGATGTTTTGCCATATTCACATTTTGAGATTTTAACATAAAGTTTTTCTCTTTTCAAAACATCTAGTGTCTGCTTAAAATGCTTTAAATGTTCTTCCCACATTTTGCTAAATATAAGAATGTCATCTAGATATACAATAACAAAATCATCAAGAAAAGTTCTGAGTACATCATTCATTATTCTCATGAAAGTAGCAGGAGCATTAGTTAAGCCAAAAGGCATAACCAACCACTCATACAATGCCTGCTTTGTTTTGAAAGAAGTCTTCCATGCATCTTGTTCTGCAACTTTGACCTGATGATATCCACTATGCAAGTCTAACTTGGAAAAATAAACAGCTTCTTTCAATTGATCTAATAGATCATCTATGCGAGGAAGGGGATAACGATTTTTTTTTTTATCTCATTCAGTGCTCGGTAATCAATGCACATTCTCCACGAGCCATCTTTATTTTTCACCAAAATGATTGGAGACCCACATGGTGATGTGCTAGGTCTGATGAACCCCTTCTCGAGCAACTCTTGCACCTACTTCTTGATTTCTGCATTCTCTAAAGTGGACAACCTTTCATACTTGTGGCTGCAATGGTTGTTTCATCTCCTAAGTCCGACCCCAAATCTTTATGAATAGCTACAACACTCTTTTTCTTCTTTCCCTTGAACTTCTTAGGTCTCAGCTCCGAATGCAGAATCCAACAGTGCTCATCATCATGCCCATCCTTCTTACAGTGAGTCCATGAAGACTTGCTTTCCTATGCAGTGTTGGCCCTCCTCTCTTTCCATTTCTGTTTTCTTTTCTCCTTATTCTTGCTAGCAATGGGCTTGGATGATCCTCCAACTTCTGGGTTCCCATTCTTTCCTCTAGCTTCTATATGTGCAGCTTGAACAGATACCTCATCTATACTAGTGGGATTAAACATGAGGATAGTGTGCCTCATGTAGCTATGTAGACCACCTATGTACTTCAATAGAGTCTCAAGTGAGTCTAATGAAATCCCTAGAATCAAATATATTTTTCTAAATTCCTAGGTCTAACCTTGTACACTTTTCCCTTTCAATTGGTGAAGAGTTTGCCAGCTCATCATGGCTTGCTACACGTAAGCTAGTGGATAGAACTACTTTTTGATTCTAGAAACAAATTCACTCCAGACAAAAAGAATCTTACCATGTTTCTTCATGTTAGCTTGTGTCATGTCTTCTCACCATACCAAGGCAGTGCCTCCAAGGCATAGGTTGGCCAGCTAAATCTTACTCTTGTCTGAGTCGATACTCTGCACTCTGCAATAACATCAATTTGTCTGATCCAATTATCCATCTTCTCTACATTCAACTCTCCATCATATATTTGTAAATCAAATTTAACATCTAATTTAATCAAAGATGTATTCCTTTTATGTTTAGGGCTATTAGGAGGTGTGAGAAAGTTTTCTTCTTTCCCTTTGCCTTTTGAGTGGTCATGGAGGAGAGATTCTTCTTCTCATTTTTCTTTGGAGTGTGATGAATCTTCATCTTTATGTTTCTTAAAATCCCTATACA
This sequence comes from Pinus taeda, assembly GCA_000404065.3. Lineage (NCBI taxonomy): Eukaryota > Viridiplantae > Streptophyta > Pinopsida > Pinales > Pinaceae > Pinus > Pinus taeda. The sequence goes on along the minus strand of APFE030806724.1, from coordinate 218,935 downwards.
TTTCCTCTACCATGGACCTCATGGCTAGGAAACTATCTATGAATTAGGGGTCTAGTCCCAAGGGACTTTCTTCTGACATTTTCTTCTTAGGACAGACTCTTGCAATTGCTGGGTTAGTTTCAACCAACTCTCCTTCTCCTAATTTAAGCTTTGATCTAGTTAGCATTCAACAACAAAATATAGCATAAGCTTGTCTAACCTTAACAACCTAAGAGCTCTGATACCACTTGATCTAAAATCACTTGTGAATGATCTCAGTTAATTAATGAAGGTATTACAGACTTATGTGTTGGGGGGTGTCTATGTTATTTTATGCAATGGATCGATAATATTGCAAAATACACAGACACTGAAATAGTAAGAGAACACAGTAAGCAAACACATAAACTCAACAAATTTAATAGGGAGTTCACCCCATCCTCCTGGGCTACATCTCCTGGTCCAGCCTTCAGTGGTGGCCTTTCTATTCCGTTTTAAAGAAGATTTTTTACAATAAGGAGCTCAATTTGAGTCTCACTTTAACAGATGATAATCAATAGGATTGTACTTGGATTCCCCAAGTCTCTAGAGTACACAAACTCCCCTTACTGAATCTCAACCTCAATTGGTCTCAGTGGTATGAGTCCAATTTGATACTCAATACCTGACAGGTATACACAGAGGAGTTGCTTGAACCTCTCAAGCCTTCTTTGGAGTTCACAGACTGTCAGACTCTATCTGTCTCTGTTTGCTCGATGCTGCCTTTGCTCTACAGGTCAGCTCAACTACTCTGTTCTCTGCAATTTTTTGCTTCTCTTTCTCTCTTTGCTCTCTTTTCTTGCTTCCCCTTGCTTTCTCTATCTATTCATGGCTTAAAGCCAATATTCTCCATGACTGTTTGTTTTTTCTTCCTAGCTCTCTGGATCTCCTACCTCTATCCACTTGAATTCCCCTGCTCTGCGTCATCATCACTGTAGCACTTCACAGAGAGGTGGCCACCTGTTTCCTCATGAACTGAGTGTCAGTTCTCTTTGAACGGTCATTATTTCTATTGCTCCAAGATTTCTCGTGAAACTAATTCCTCTGCCAACTCATCAATCATGCCGTATCTCAAATCTTATCCGCCTTAGCCTATTTCCCTATCAAATCCGGTCACCCATTGGATTGCTTCTCCGTCATTGATCTGAGGCCTCCAGATCCTACGGTCTCTGTCCATATCACGCGAGTAACTAGCATGACCTTTACTCATGCGATGTGAACGGTTTTATCTATCATCCACTGGACGCATGTCACCCAGTGTATGGCATCAGGCCAGACTCGGTCAAACCCACTTACTGCTTGAAGCCCTTCCAATATCCTGTCGGTTTTAGCACAGGACCTGCCTTCTAATGGAATTAACGATTTCCTTACAGTTTTATGCAAGTCCTCATGACTGAGCACTTGGGGGCTTTCCTTCACTAAGGGGAATGCCCTACAATATGCAATTAGCACTAATCACATATCAGAAACTACCTCTGTTTTTGGATTTGAGCTCCCGTTTGTCAATTTGTGCTACTGTGTGGTCACCATGGGCCAATGGTCCGTGTGCTTTGACTGAGGGTCCTCATTTTTTTGTGCTGACCACAAATTGCCATTGTTCAGAGGTAATTTATGATAAGCTTCAACATCCATAATACTTTGAAACTTCAATATGAGTTTTACAGAGTTTAGGAAACTTTATGAGTGTTTAAGGATCCAATTCGGATCAGTTGTGGAAGGGAAGGCCTGCATCTGTTAAACACTTTAAGCTGTTTGGGAGTAAGTGATTTATCAAAAGGAATGATAAAAATCCTAGGACATTTGACTCCCGCATTGATGAGGGTATATTACTTAGGTACTCCACTCGAAGCAAAGAATATAAGTGTTATAACAAGCAAAAAAAGAAGATTGAGGATTGCATTGATGTGATAGTAGATGAAATAACTTCACAACAAGAGTCCTCTAAAAGAAACATGAACTCAGATGGTGAAGTAAATCCAGATATGAGGTCCTCATATCAAGAATAAATAAATTCAGATAGTAAAGGTGAGGAAACAAGCACAACTCCAATTCCAAAAACACCTTCAAGGTATGTACAGAAAGAACATCCTAAGATTCAGATGCTTGGAGATCAATTATATGGTGTTCAGACTAGGAGGAAACTTGTTGGTGGTTCAAGTTATGCAAATCTGGCTCTATTGTCATAGATTGAACCCAAGAATCTTGTCCAAGCAAGTGAGGACAAGTTCTCGGTGAAATTTATGAATGAAGAACTTGACCAAATGGAAAAGAATGACATTTAGTAGCTTGTTCCAAGACCTAGAGAGAAAAATGTCATTGGGACCAAATGGGTTTCCAAAAACAAGTTGAATGAGCAAGGTCAAGTAATCAGGAACAAGGCTCGATTGGTTTGCAAAGGGTATGCCCAAATAGAAGGGTTAGATTTCGAGGAAACCTTTGCACCAGTAGCAAGACTGGAAGCTATCCAAATTTTTCTTTCCCTTGCAAGCCACAAAAAAATCAAGGTGTATCATATGGATGTAAAATTTTCATTTATTAATGGAGATATGTAAGAAGAAGCTTACATTGAGCATCTAGAAGGATTTATGATCACCACAGATGAAGTGTTTGTATGAAAACTAGAAAAGGCCCTATATGGACTCAAACAAGCTCTTATAGTTTGGTACAAAAGGTTGGATAAATACCTTCAGCAACAAGGCTTTGAAAAGGGTATTGTTGACAGTAATCTATATATAAAATCTGAAGGTGACTATCTACTAATTGTAGTAGTTTATGTGGATGACATAATCTTTGGCAATGACATGGAACAATTGGGGCATCAATTTGCAACATGTAAGCAAACAGAGTTTTAAATTTCCATGATCAGAGAGTTGTCTTTATTTTTGGGATTGCACATATGTTAGTCTCCAAAAGGAGATTTTATCTCCCAATCCAAATATCTCAAAGAAACTCTAAAAATATTCAAGTTGGAAGATTGCAAGCCATTGAGCATACCTATGGTTACGGACTGCGAAATGTGCAAAGAATATGAGAGACCACTGATAAATCGTACTAAATACAAATCCATGATATGAATCTTGTTGTATCTTACAATTTCGACACTAGATATCATGCAAGTTGTGGGTCTCGTGGTTAGATTTCATTCCTTCCCTCATGAAAGTCATGTTTTTTTTGTCGAAATGATTTTCAAATATAATCAAGGAAAAACAAAATATCGAATGTGGTATGCTAAGAGAAAATAATTTAAGTTGAAGGACTACACTGATGATGATTGGGCTAGAAGTCTTGATGACTAGAAGAGCACCTCAAGTGCAGATTTATTCTTGGGGAAATTCTTGGTGTCATGGGTTAGCAAGAAACGAGCCTCCATTTATTTATTGATTGTTGAAGCAGAGTATATTGTTGATGCTACCTATTTCACACAAATTATATGTATAAAGAAAACTTTAAAAGATATTTAGGTGGAGTTGAGTAATCCTATTCCAATTATGTGTGACAATACAAGTGCTATTAGTATCTCTAAAAATCTTGTCATGCATTCAAATACCAAACATATTCCTATCAAGTTCCATTTCTTAAGGAAAAAATTGCAGCCAATGTTGTCAGACTTGAATACGTGGCCACTAAAGACCAAATTACATATATCTTTACTAAGCTGTTAGCAAGAGAACCCTTTGAATATCTCAAGAAACAAATAGGAGTTATGACTCCTCCTTCTAAATGACTCCATTTTGGTGGGTGTTGGTAGCTACTCAACATGTGGGATCAATGGAAGAGTAGGTTGCAATGGTTTATGGGGAGTATTCAAGAAGTATCATTTTCCATTGATGCCAAAGGGGGAGAAGATTACTGGGGCATTAGAGAAGACCATGCCTAGCTTCAGGGAGAGCTTATGGTGTTGCTATCAATTCCAAAGGGGGATATTGTTAGGAAGTTGGCATTGGCTAGATGGCTAGTGGCTATGAGTCTATCAATATTGATGTTAATCAAATTAGCATGGTGATCCTATGATTGTTGCAGGTTTATGGTAGAAAATCACCGTATTAGCATACTTATTAAAAAGCCGTAAAATAATGAGTATAGTGATTGGTATTCCAGGCTTAGCAAAAATCCTATGGTAGATATAGGCTTCTTGTAGAGAATCACCATAGTAGCAGGCTTATTGGAAAATCCATAAAATTATGACCATGTTAAATCGAGGGTCCAAGTTCTTTGCATCATATTTCAAGTTTGGAGCCATCTTTTGGGTTGAAAATGGGATCAAAGACTACTTCAAACTTTCTCCAATGGAAAATGATATGAATAAGCTTTCCAACAGTATATGGAAATCTAGAAATATCCATCGAAATAAAAAGTTCTTGATCGTTGAACTAGGGAGCTTGAATTCCTTAAGAGGATACCAAATATTAGAGCCTTGGAGTAGAGGATTAATCATAACATCGGAGCAGGATATATCGTAGGTTGGAGTACATTGAAACCTCGGAGCAGGAGACTGATTGGAACCTCGAAGCAAAGGTCTAATTGGAACCTCCGAGAAAAGGTTGGATTGGAACCTCGGAGCATGCTATATCAAAGGACAAGGCCATCAGAGTATAAGACCTTAGAGCAGGCTATATTGGAGGATGAGGCCACCAAAATATAGAAACCTCAAAGCCATCTATATCAGTGGACAAGGCCATTAGAATATCAGAACCTTGTAAGTCCTTACATATTGTAATTTCTTGGAAGCACCGAGGTTCGCAAATGAAAAGAAATACAAAGGAATTTGGTGTAGGAATAGGGACTAAGGAGGCCCTTTCTCTCTCCTTAAATAGGACACATGGTAGTAGTGATTAGTCCTTAAGAGCTGAAGTGGAAAATGGCGTCAACATGATGTGGTAATACGATGGACACATGGAAGCTTGTTTTGGCATTTTTATGGCCTAACTGGGCAAATCAAGGTGACATGTGTCACCACTCAAGAGGTGGCATGTGGATAGATGACAAAATCATAACATCATCTTGGAGGTCAACATATTGGAGGCTGAGGACCTCATAACTCTTATGCAAATGGAATTTGAAACAGGTTATAATGAAAGGGGATTTGATGTAAGATTGGTACTTGGTTGTGGAGTTCACAGAACCAAGGGCATAGATGAGGCTTAGAACCTAAGTGCTATGCCTGCGGGCATGAAACCTTGTTCTATGATGGAAATGTATAAAATCCTATAGATTCACAATTTCATGTAATGTACTAAACCACATGATGATAATCTACTTCTACATTCAACTAGAAGAAGCCAATAGATCAATGAAAACAATATGAACAAGAAGAAGATAAATAAATGGCACATAACACAATATGTATCTGGGGAAGGCCACTACTCAAAACCCCTCCATTTGTATTGCATATATCAAAAATATGAGTGAAGATAGAAATATTATTTTCACTAGAACAATTATGCACAATTATTCTCAATGCTTTCTACTCACAAGAAAGCTCTTGGCCAATGCTTAACCAATTTTGTAGCTCTCCAAGCCCCTATTTCCTTGTGCAATTCCTATGGCTAAATAACCCATATTAATTGGAATCTAGTGCTTCCAAAGCTGTGTAATCCAATCTAGGTTGACTTTATGATTGCATGCATGATCTATACAACTCAGTAAATCATATAACTGATAGTACATTGTCCTTGCACTCTAGTCTCAACTAGGTCTTTCTTAGAATCAGCATGCATGTGTTTCTGATGAGGGAATATTTAGTTAACTAGAGTGAAACTTGTGGATGCACTAGTGCACCAATTGACTGTTAACCCTCTATTAGTTTCTCAAATAGTTTGGAACTAATTTAATTAAACATAACTCAGTAAACTAAGTTCTCTAATTACAACTCACAATTAAACTCATCCTGGACCCCTAAAACTTAGGGAGAACATATAAATGATTTCATAAATACTTCCAACTCAAAATTCCTAAGCTAATTAATTTAATTGAACTTAATTAACTATTTACAAGCTGCTAGGAGAATATAATTTGATTTTAATTCTCAGTTTAATTCAAGGAAAAATTAAACTGGAATTTCTTGTTGCCATTTCTCAACACTCCCTCTCAACAAGAAAGGGATTATCATCTACCCTGATCCTATCTATATGAAACTTGAATTTACATCTTGACAATGCCTTTGTCAAAATGTCAGCATCTTCCTCCTCCATGGGAATGTACTCTAACAACATAATTCACCTCAATACATAATCTCTGAGATGATAATATCAGATATCAATATGCTTGGACCAATCATGAAAAACTAGATTTTCAATGAGTTTGATACAACTCTTATTATTGTAACAAATAAGAGTTGGATCCATCTGCTGACCAAAAAACCAAGTAGGATCTTCCTCATTCAGATAGCCTTGCATGCTACCTAACTCACAGCCATGTACTCTGCCTCTACCGAATTGAGTGCAACCAATCTCTGTTTCTTATTGTAACAAGAAATTGTTGCTGACCCAATATTGAAGATCCCTCCTGATGTGTTCTTCCGGTCGAATGGACTCCCCGCCCAATCTGCATCGGTGAAGCCTTGAAGCTTCACTCCCTCTTTCTTAATCCATACTAAGAAGTTCCCCTAAGTTATCTCAACACATGCTTTTTCACCTTCCAATATAGCTTCATAGGCCTAACAATCGCTTGACTAAGCTGGTTAGCTGCATAGCATATATCTGGTTATGTTTTAACCAAGTACATGAGGGAACCCACAATATGCTTGTAAGTAGTAGCTTCCAATACTTCCCCTAAGGTATCATCCTCCTTCCTCCAGTTACCTGCTAGAGGAGTCTCCATGGGTTTATTGCTCTCCATGTGAAATATCCTATGTATCTTGTTGGAATAACTCCCCTAAGACACAAAAAACTCCCCATCTCCCTACCATACCTACATGCTAATAAACTAATACATGAGCCCCATGTCCTTCATCTCAAACTCTCTTGCAAGGTCCTCCTGGCAAGATTTGATCAGCTGATCATCACTTGTCATTATGAGATCATCAACGTAAAGTACAATGATCAACAACTTACCTTCCACCACTATGTGGTATAGGTTCACATCTACTTCACTATTCATGGAGCCCAACTCGATGAAGTAGCTATCTATCCTGGTGTACCAAGCACGGGGTGCTTGCTTCAACCCATATAACACTCTCTTGAGCTGACACACATGTGACTCATGGTTAGAGTGTCAAAACCTTCAAGATGCTCTATGTACACTTCTTCCTCAAGCATGCCATTAAGGAAGGTTGTATTTACATCCATATGATGTATCTTCCAAATCATATGTGATAATAGTGCCAATATAGATTTCATCAACAAGTACCTTTCAACACGAGAAAAGGTCTCACTATAGTCAATCCCCTCTACCTATGAAAATCGATGGGCCACAAATCTAGCCTTATGCTTCTCTACACTACCATCTGCATCTTAATTTACCTTGTAAAGCCAATGGGAGCTCACCACTAACTTCTCCTCTAGTCTCGGGACCACATCCCAAACACTATTACAAACTATGAATTCACACTCCTCCACCATGGTATCAACCCAAACTGGCTACTACACTACTTCCTTAAATGAAGATGGCTCTGTCACAACACATTTTCCCATAAGATACATGTATCTAGTGTATCGATTAGGTGACCTCATCTGCCTGCGTTGAGAAGTGGGTACTCCCATGTTCTCTCGTGCATCATCCAATAATCTATCAACCTCTCTAATGTGCTTTCTTCCATCTCTGGAAGACTCTGCCTGAGTGGATGTCTCTAATACTGGATCCTCTGCATGTGGCTACTCCACATCAATCTAAGACTCCTCAACCTTAGAAGCTTAAATCTCCTCATCCTCATGTAGCTCAATATCCCTCTCAAGGGAAACAAACTCACATGGCCTTCTCCTCATCGAATTTAACATCTCTGTGAACCATTGTCATCATGCTAGTCAACAAGTACACCCGATAGTTGTGAGGTGTATCAGTGTACCCCACAAATATCACCAACTCTGTTGTCAGCTCAAGCTTCCTCTGTGCATCTTTAGTCACATGGCAATATACTAATGCCTCAAAAATCCTGAAGTGACCAATATCTGGCCTCTTACCAAAATAAGCCTCCTCTCATGTCTTCATCTCAAGTATCCAATGTGGGCTACAGTTATGAACATAAACTATTATGTTACATGCCTTAGCCCACAAGTGTAGTGGTAGGGCTTGATCATGCAACATTTCCCTAACTTCCCCTATTATGCTTATGTTCTTCCTTTAGCCACCCCATTCTGCTGAGGGTTATGGGGTGTCGTCAACTCCCTTTTAATCCCTTCTGCTGTGTAGAAGTTCTTAAACCCATTTGAGACATATTCAGCACCATTATCACTCTGTAGAGATTTAACCTTCTTTCCCAACTCTTTCTCCACCAATGATTTAAACTAACAAAAATTTGTGAAGGTTTGCTCCTCTTTCTGCATGAAAAATATCCAACATTTTCGAGAAAAGTCATCCACAAATATAACATAATACTTGTGTTTGGTCATGGATGCTATAGAGAATGGTCGACACACATCTGAATGGACTTGCTCTAGAATAGCCTCTGCTCGCATGTCTCTATCATGAAAGGAAGGCTTGGTGTATTTTCCCAAATCACACCCCTTGCACGTATCAACTTGCTCAATTGTACCTTCGGGAAGACCGGTAGAGATCTACTGCAATATTTTCAAAGCCCCATGATGCAAGTGGCCCAATCGCCTATGCCACAACTCACCAACATCTCGGCTCTGCACCCTTTCTGATTTTTTTCTCAAAGTGGCACAATCCTCTACCTCCAACTTATAGATATTTTTCACCTGAATCCCTATCTTCTTTACTTCACCCATCACTATGTTTCAAAGGAAGTCCTTTCCTTTCGAGAAAATCACATCATAGCCTTTATCCTCAAGCATAGAAATGGATACCAAGTTCTTCTTCAACCTGGGCACATACATAAAATTATTCAAGGTGAGTGGAGCCCCATTCTCCCTCTGAAAAGTAATCGTGTCCAATCCAACAACACTATACTTCCCATCGTCACCCATATAGATATGCATCTGGATATCTTTCTCCTCTAGGTCACTTAATAACTCTTTGTCACCAGTCATGTGGAATGAAGCTCCACTATCTAAGTACCATACACTTCCCATCAATGATAAAACCATGCATGAAATGAGGGAAATTTTCAATTCAAATTGAGAGGCCAAAGCCTCACCCTCCACTCCTCCTGAGGACTTCTTCTTCGACTTCTTGAGTGGACAATTTGTAGCAAAATGGCCCATCTCATGACAATGAAAACAATCAAATTTTGTCATGTCTTTGTTCATACCTCCATGATAAGGATTTGATTTGGAATTGGAATATTTCCCTTTCCCCTTCTTCGCCTTAATCACTAAATCACAATTCTCTTCGTTATCAGTCTTTGATAAAGATCCATCCCTAGTGTTCTTCATGATCTCCTCCTGCATCAAATCTAACCACTATTGTTCCAAATCTGGTAACTTCTCTCGACCATTAACAGATTCCTGATAACTATGCCAACACCTTGGGATTCCAATAAGAGCAAGACTCACCATATCATCCTCAGAAACCGTGATTCCAACACTTCCAAGTTCAATACGACATTGAGTGAACTTGGTCAAGTATTTTGGAATCGTCTCACCTTTCCCCATTTTGATTTTTCGAGGTTTGTCCTTTAGTTTCAATTTCTTATGGTCACTATTATTTTGATACAAGTTCGTCAATGCTTTCTACATAGCATACGAAGTTTCCTTTCCATGGAGACTCGAGACAATGTGGCCTCGAACTCCCTCAAGGATTGTTCGGCTCGTCTTCGCCACACACTTCTTCCATTCGACCAAATTCTCTGCATCTGATGCTAGTGGCTTAGGAATTTCTTGATCAACAAATTCCTTCAAACCATTATCCTCTAGCATGGCCTCCATTTTGTCCCTCTAGGCTATAAAATTCAAGCTGCCTTCCAAGGCATACTCAAGCCACAAATCGTAGAATGCCATATGCTGATGTCGATCCTAAAGTATGAAATGAAAATTTGAATTTCACCTGTAACCCTGAACTCAAAACTTTGAAATATCCTCTAGTATATGATTCTGTTGTGCTATACAACAAACCCCCC
>APFE030806724.1:178554-208139 GCA_000404065.3 Pinus taeda | reverse complement strand
ATGCTAAATAAGAAATAGGTCCCCTTTAGGATATAAAAAGCAAAAAAACTTTTTGAATAAAATAGATTTTCCATATTTTCATATAAAAGTTTCTTTATGAGTATTTGGAACTGCTCATCGCAAATCACAATTGTTAAGACCAATGAACATCCATTTGAAAAGTTGTGATGTGATCAAAGTCATTGCAAATCCCTCATCGCAAAGTTTTAATCGAAATGATCCATTTATAAAAATACAATGTGATATAGCTATCGCATTTCACATGTCGTTAATCCCAAGGAATAACTTATGGCATTTCGTTGAAACCTTGCAATGCAATGAGGCTATCGCAATCGCATATCGTCGATCCATAGGAAAACATTGAAACTTTTGTGATGTGATACAACTATCACATATCACGCTCCCAATAAAAGCAAGTAATATATACTATGAAAACATGCGATATAGGGATAAATCAATTATAAAGGAAAACCATGACTCGCCAAGTTTGAAAATGAAACCACCAACTCTACATGCCAGCTCATCACTCATCACAATCACAACAATACAAAGAATTATTTCGAGCATAGCACTTGTAAATCCTAATTTGCGATATGCGATGGCTCCATAAATATTAAAATAATACAATCACTAATTGCAAAATCATAGAGTTATGACACCTGTTCTAAAAGGACAATTGGAAAACTTGTGATGCAACATATATTACTTTGGCATTAAAGTTTCACGTTATGAAGTTACGATAAAGCATTAAGAGGCAGTTATGGTTATAGTCCATTAAGGATTTCATCCTTGGTGGTTATGTACAATGTGATATCTTTTGCATCTAATGCACATAACTAATTTTAGTCTATAATTAGTTGTATTACCTACTCTCAAAGTTTTTCACCTATCACACTCCTCTTTCTCATTTTGTAGTGTAAATCCAAAATCATGCAGTTAGTGAAGATGTCTAAGAATCTCGAAAGACAAAGGCTCCCATTACAGTGGAAAAAGGACAAGGACAATTGGTGTTAGTCTCAAATAATACCTATCAAGGCCTTGGTAAGATCTCGTGGGAAGGAATATATGATATGCTTGAAGGTGAAAATCTGAAGAAGATAGAAGAAGAAGCAACAGTTGATGGAACTTATGAAACAGAAAACACGCTCAGTGATTTGGCCAGCTCTTTTCTCCATAGAATAGTAGCCCGTGCAAAATTTTTACCATATAATGATCTAGTGAGATGGGTAATTGAGAGCATTAATATAATGGATAGAGTAAGGATGTTCAGATCATTCAAACCTGAAGATTTCAAGAGAATGTATCACTTGCCAAATCCCTAGCAACACTACAACAAATCATTCCTGGAAGCTTTCGCCAAGGAGAATCAGATAGAGTCAGACCCTATCAAGAAATGGAGACACTTTCCTAACAAGCACAAAAAGGAATCTTCTAGTATGTACTTTGTGGACTCCTTATCATCTTCATATTGTTATGCTGCTACTATGATATGTACACCCTTTGGAATGCCCAATTCTGCTAGATTTTCTATTGAAATGGTTCCATTGATAGAAGTAGTGATAAACTCCTTTGTCATGGATTGGGCAACTACCCTATCGGATAAAATGGCTAGTCAAATAATGGATTATAGAAAGAACAGATTTGTCACTCCCTGAGTTGTGCCCCCATTCTATATGAGTGCTTACATAATGGACACAATTTGTTTTAATTCTGAATTTCCCATCTTAGGTTGGAAATGGATTGTTCAAGATCCAACCCCCATTCATATTTACCATAAATACTTATGGAAGTCTAAATACAAGAATCATTTATACAGGATTTTCCATGGTTTCATTTTACCCATCCATCAAGCTATCTTTAATAAACCCTCTCCCAGACTGTCTGACGAGGTTAGCATTGATTTAACCTTAATCAGAAGTTGGTTCGGGGAAGGGAGGTTCACCTATATAAGGGTTTTTGGCAGTATTACATATCGTCATGTCCTTCTGCTTTACATTCCAGATAAGCTATTACCCAGGGAAGTAGCCTACCAAATAGTGGAAAAGGTATATCCAAAAACCTTAAAGACTCCAAGAAATAGTTGTGGCCTCCCTTTCCTCTTTGCTACAACACCTACTCATTGCATGATTTTAAACATGATGAGAAAGAAGAAGAGGAAACAAAGGATCTGAGTCTAGTGGTTATCCCTAAAAGATAGTATGATCCAAATAAGGTTGCTTTCAATTTCACCACTCAGGTGAAAGTTAGTAGATTCATACATGAGGAAGATGAGTTTGATGACTTATTTTCTTCAGTAGAGTTATTCTCAACATTAAGTCATTTGGAAAAATTCAAATTGGGAGCTGAGAAAATGGAAAAATTCATGGAATACAAGACATAGAGGTTACTGACAGTACCTTTAGATTTATTAAATATTACACCAATCATTCAACACGTAGAGCACAACAGAGAGCAGGTTATAGAAAAGATTTATTGGGAAAGTGAAACAAGTGATAAGGCCAGTGAACCACTAAGCTCTGATGTTCACATTGATCCCATATTGATTAAAGAATGGGAGCAGTTCAATCAATAGATGAAAAGTCAAAATGATCCTCAAAACATTATCACATCAGCATTGCCCGGAACAAAACGGCCCATTATTCCTGATATTGTGATTGAAGGGACACCTGGCAAAGGCACAACTCAAAAAGAGATAGAAATAATCCTTGAAAATCCTTCAGGAGAGATTACATTGAATATTGAGGAAATTCCACCCTTGGATGTGTTTTACATCCCAAAACAGAGGGTTGTAGTCAAGAGGCAGAGGAAAAAGAGGAAAATAGACCAGACATCATCCATAGCTCCTCAATCTGAATTTATGAATGTTATATAGAAGGATTCAGAGGTCAATCCTTCTGAGGATTTGACTAAGCTATCTCAATTTGTAGGGGCATACACAACTGCGACAATTGATAAGGCAACTAAAGTTAACCAATTGATCAAAGAAAAGGATCAAAAGATTAAGCAGCTCGAAGAACAGTCAACACTAGAGCAACAAAAGATTAATCAGCTTGAAGAATAGTTGGCAGTAGAGAAATAGAAGAATGAACAACTTGAAGTACAATTAAACCTGAACAAACAGAAAATTGACTAGTAGGCCATTCAAAAAAAATGACAAGTGTCTCAAGAGCTTGAGCAGCTTAAATTGACACATCAACAAGAGATTAAATCTAAAGATGAGCAAATCACACAGTTACAACCGTCTATAGAATAGTTCAAAGATTATCCCAAGGTTGAGGAGTTTAAGAAGGAAGCCCTAGAAGAAAATAAGGCTTTATCTCAACAGTTGAATCTACTCTGCCAGAAAATATCTCTTATTGATCCATTATGCATCACAACAACATCACTAATTGACCAAGCAATTAATACCATGTTAGAATTTGAAGATGCGGATGATAAAGTCACAAATTACTTCTCCTGGAAAAGCACAAAAGAAGGAATAACTACTAATTACCTAAAATTCAAGAGTCACATAAATAGATATTGTTTCCAAAATGGGAAACACAGTTGATAAAGGTATAAAGAGCCACCTCCAGGGCCAGGGTTATAATGAATAATGTTATTGAGCTGGTGAATGATAACTTATATGGTGCCAATTTATTTTCTTATTGTTCCCAAGGAAATCTTCCAAAGGCGAAAGTTTTAGAGAATCAATGGAAGCAAGATTTGGACACCAAAGAGGAACAACTCAATAGAGTATAAAGCCTTATCTAGGATGCATATTGGTCCTTTTTGGTCAAGCCACACAACCAAAAGATGACTATCAAGTGCCTTGTTGATGTCATTGATCACATGATGCTCGAGCTTTCAAATGCCACATACACAGGACAATTACACTCCAGGATGAATCATCCTCCAGAAATCCAAAGTATGCTCTCAATTTGTTAGTTGAGGATACAAGAGAAGAAATAGATGTGATGAATCCCTTCAAAGGCTATCGCGATACTATTTTTGAAATTCAAATCCCATATTTTGATGAAGGTAGTTCCAACAACTCTCAACAATTTTTGTGGACAGTTTGTTTTTAATTTTAATATAAAAAGCCTTTCATGTTATTTTAAAAATGGTCCTCAATTTGTATAAAACTAGACTTGAGAAGTTTTCACTTCTGTACTTCTTAATTTATTTTTTATAAGCCATGGATCAAGGTTTTAGATTTTTTGTGAAAGAACTTCATAAAGACTTGCATTTTTGTATCTTCATGGAGTTTTCGGAATAAGAAGATTGAACCAGATTGTTACTTGCATAACGAGACTCAAATACATATGGTACTTCTATCGTTGTTCTTTCTGTCTTGTTTTATGTAATTAGCATTCCATTGATTTGTTATTATTGATATATTCTCATGTTTCAAGCAACTCTGTATTATTTCACTTTTGAATGATCTAGAATTGTTATATTATATACATATGTCAACAATAAATATTAGTATGTCATGCGATATGTTTTCACATTACTTTGTTTAATTTCTAATTCAAAGTAATCATCATTTATATATATATTTCTATAGATAAGTGAATAATATATATTACCATTTGTCTACTAGGAATCATCAAGAGTTGCATTATTATGAGATCACCCGGGTTATATAGATATATTTTCATATTTTAGAGCCTATAGATTAAAACCTCCTATCATCTTTTTATACATTTAAAACACCCTTTCACCAAATCATACTTTATTGGAAAACTGGTGCCATAATATCCATTCGGAGCCACCATCCCAAACAGGGAAGGAGTTGCACTGAGATCCAGACCGGGTGGTTATCCCCAATGTTGGTGCTATGATTTTAGAGGCATCAACATTTTTGGTGCTAGAAAGAGGGCCTAACTGTGAGTGGCGAGTAAATATAAATCTATAGGCCATTCTAAGAGTAAAACTCCCTCACCATCTCCTCCAACTTCTCCTTCACATTCTAAATCTCCTATTCCTAAGTGAGAAGTTGAAAAGAAAAATAAAACACCCACTCTTGAAACCCTAAACATGCTAGACAATTATTCTCTTGAAACTCTTGAAGTAAAATATTTGATTCATAAACTCCAGGGGATTTCAATATCCCAAGAAGAGTCTAAGTTATCCCAAGGCAGTGTTACTTCGCAATATATCCCATCACAGCCACTTACAAGGGAAAAGAGTGAAAAGCTTGGTATTCCACCAATTGAATTCCCTCTACCAAGTTGAAAAATGGCTAGAAAGACACCATCAAAATCTAACAATGAGGCTTTGTCCTCATCATCGTCCATTCCATCCATACCATTATAAGGTCATACATCTGCTTCCCAACTTTAGATCATAGTCCAAATAGGTACAAGAGCTTCAACATCCTCTACCCAATCACTTTCAACTGCTTCATCTCCCTCTTCTACTATTAGCTCAATGATGGCACATAATCAACCTCAACCAAGGCCATGCACCAACCCAAGAGTTATCAGAATGCCTGCACCTTTGACACAATTTATAGCACATCCTAAAAAAATGGCTACCTAAATTTAATCCTAACAATGGCCTGTTAGCAGAAGAACATATAAACAATTTCATGTTATTAATTAACTTGAATGGAGTAACAGAAGAAGATGTTGTTAGACTATTTCCATACACTCTACAAGGAGCAGCAGGATCATTGTACTTTTCGTTACCACTAGGGTCTATCAATAGTTGGGATGCTTTCCAAGAGAAATTTCTAACTAATTTTGGAGACGATAGGTCTAAAACAACTTTGATTAATGATCTCCCCAACTTGAAAGCCGAATCAAAAGATCCCATTAAAGACTTCAACTCAATCTTCAATAAGTTGTTGAATAAAATACTTGTGACATCCAAGCCTAGTGAGTAGGTCCGAAATGAATGGTACATTTTTGCGCTACCTTAAAACATAGCCATCTCCGTTGATAGGGTTCTTAAACCAACATTAGTAGAAAATATGAGGGAAGCAATAGCTGTTCAAAAACGTATCCTCACTTTGGAAAAGAAAAATGCTCTAGAAGAAAGGGAATCCAAGAAAGTTACCTTTAGAGATGATTCAAATAAGAAAGAAAGCAAGGATCCATATGATATGGAAGGCTTGAAAAAGTTCTTAAAACTATGTCTAATGAAATGGTTGAAATAAAAAAGTAGGTAGATGAAACTTCTATGAAAAGACCATTTACGAAATTTAAAATAAATTAGCCAACTGATCCTAAATCTGATTTGGATGATGATGAAGATGAAGATACAATTTTATCAGCTGAAGAAATGGAAGAAGATGAAACAGTTGAATGTCATGGAATGTGGGACTTTATCCTACCCAATTCTGATAAAGAAAGTGAATAGGAAGCTCTACCAATAAACACCAGAAGTAAAAGTATAGTAGAGACTAATCAAGCAACTCAAAAGAAGAAAAGTCAAATCTTGTTACTAAGGAGAAAGTTCCCACAAAGAAAGTTCCAGTTGCATCTCCTCATAATCAACTATCTTCATCCTATCCTCCCTCATCATCTAAAAAACTGGTAGTTTCAAATTCCATGGATTATAACATAGTGGAAGATATGAAGAAGACTCGAGCAAATATTTCTCTGCATGAACTTAGCAAGCTCAAGCATCAACAAAAATCACTTCTTAAAGAATTAAATGTAGTACCTTCTTCTCCTCTTCTAACTAGTGTATTATCCAAGGTTGCTAGAGGATCAGGTAAGCCACCATCTGATAAGGTGGATGCTACCGATGCCATTTTAATTGGGGATGGGTCAAATTTGCACACTCCTCTTTTTCTCTTGACTTATGAGATCTACAATAGGAATTTCCATAATTGCTTGATTGATTCAAGGGCTTCATCAAACATAATGTCAACCTCATTTTGTTCCAAGTTAAATATTGAACCCCATAAGTCTGTAGTTCATATTGTTCAATTAGATCAAACTAAGGTTCAAGTTTTAGGAGAAATACATTCAGTTACTATCTAATTATCTGTTGATCCTAGGGTTGTCAAAAAAATTGATATATTAATTGCTGACATCCCTGGGTTTTATGGTTTGATCCTGAGCAGAGATTGGTCTGAAAAACTTCACGATTATATTTAGACTAATTGGTCTCACATGTGGCTTCCCTATAATGGGAAACCAAATCAAATTAGAATTGATTACAAAAAAAATTTGAATCACACAATAACTGAGTTTGAAGAAGAAAATCAACCTATAGCCTTCAATAATAACATTCTTGGAATCTATTCGGTTGAATCACTTTTTGGGAATTTTGATGCTCAGCAATCCCTTTTTCCTTTTAATAGTGTCATATCACAAATCGAAAAATTCTCCCATATCGATACTTCAAAGTGTGTTAGTGTTGCAAATGAACTTATAAATAAACCTGTAAATAAGCCTTTATTTTGGTCTTTGTATTTTGATGCATCAAAATCTAATGTCGATGCAAGAGCGAGATGTATTTTAGTTAGTCTAGAAGGAGAAAACATTATGTTAACATGTAGATTAGAATTTGAATGTACCAATAATACTACAAAATATGAAGCATTGATTCAAGGGCTCTATAAAGCAACAGGCCTGAATATCCAATATTTGAAAGTATTTGGTGATTCTGAAATTGTCATTAAACAATTGAGAAATACTATTAATTTCTTTCAGGGCATCTTAAACATTATCAATCACTTGTTCAAGATCTCATAACTCATTTTCTGGCATTTGACATTTCTCCTATTCCTAGATCACAAAATGCAACAACAAATATTTTAGCTAATGTTGCTTCTAAACTCCTTCTATCCGAATATTATAGTCCAGATAGATTTTCTATTGAATTAATTTTTTGGCCATCTATCCCAGATAATGTCACCAATTGGCGTGTGTTCAATGATGATGAGGATATCTTAAATTTCTTGACCTCTGAAGGATCTTATCATGATCAGATTATCAATGAAAGTGATCATGATCTTCAATTAAAGCAGAAACTCAATGAAAATCCCATTCCTAAATATGTGGTCAAGATGGAAGATCTTTACAATATTAAGGATAGATTCAAAAAGGTCACTAATGCAAAACTTCAAAGTTCAACTTTAAGGTTTCAATTAGTAAATCTCGGCACTGAGGCCAAACCATAAAATGTCAAACTAGGACTTGGACTTTCATCAAATGTAAGATTTTCTTTCATTAAATTATTAAAGAAATACAAAAATGTTTTCTCTTGGAATTATGAAGATCTAAAAACTTATGATACCTCTATCATTCAACAAAAATTCCAATGATTTATAATGAGAAACCTGTACAACAGAAACTATGGAAAATTCACCCAAATCTTGAAAGTCAAATCAAAGCAGAGCTGAATAAACTCCTTAAAGCCAAAACAATCTTTCCTGTCAGACATTCTAAATGGATCTCAAATTTAGTACCTGTGAGGAAAAAGAATGGTGATATTAGGATTTGCATAGATTTTAGGAATCTCAACAAAGCATGTCAGAAAGATGATTTCCCATTACCAACAATGGAGCAGATACTTCAATGAGTAGCTGGCTCACAGTTAATGTCTTTTCTTGATGGTTTTTTCAGGATATAATCAAATCCTAGTACATCCAGACGATAGACTAAAGACTACATTCATAAGCAATTGGGACACATATGCTTATCAGAAAATGCCTTTTGGTTTGATAAATGCTGGAGCTACTTTCCAACGAGCCATGGATATAGCCTTCAAAGGTTTGATCAATAGGACAGTCATTGTTTACTTAGATGAAATAGTTGTCTATTCTAAGCAAAAGAGAAATCATCTGCATGATTTTAGGTAGATCTTTGAACGTTGCAAAAAATATGGGATTTCCTTAAATCCTAAGAAATCATTCTTTGCTCTTAATGAAGGTAAAATTTTAGGGTTTGTTGTATCCAAAAATGGCATATACATTGATCTGGACAGGATAAAAGAAATTTCTGATATCCCTTTGCCACATAACAATAAATCTACGCAATCATTTTTGGGACAGATAAATTTTGTGAAAAGATTTGTTCTTGATTTTTCTCATATTGTTTTTCCCTTGCAATCCATGATTAAGAAAAAATCAGTCTTCAAATGGGGACACAATGAAAAACAAGCTTTTGACTCGATCAAACAAGCTATCATTAATGCTCCTGCATTGAATACTCCGAATTTTTCTAGTCATTTTATTTTGTGTACTTTGGCCACTTAAACATTTTATGTTGTTGTTTTAACACAGATCAATGATCAGCAAGTAGAAGCACCCATATCTTTCTTTACTTCTAATTTGCAGGGTGTTGAGCTCAATTATTCTGAAGTTGAGAAACAATATTTCGTTGTATTTAAGTCTATCAAACACTTTAGACCATTCCTCCTAAAAACGCACACTAACGTAATAGTTCCATTATCCGTAGTGAGACAATTTCTAGTTCAGAGAGAAGTAGGAGAGAAAAGAGCTAACTGGGCAACAACTTTACAAGAGTATGACATTGATATTAAACTAGTGAAAATTGTTAGAGGGAAAGGTTTTTGTAGGTTATTGGCAGGAGCTTCCAATATACCAGATCATGAAGATTCAGATAGTATTGCACAAGTAAACGAGATAAGTATCATTGACTCTGAATCTCAATATGCTGATTTGATCTTTTACTTAAAAAATGGATATTCTCCCCGTGAATTCAACAATAAAAAAAAACGTGCCTTAAGGTTAAAATCCAAACACTTTAAAATCATTGATAATGTGTTATTCGGGAGAAACTATGATTCAATTTTATTAAGATGCCTTGAAAAAATTGAAGCACAAACGGTTTTGCATGAATGCCATGATGGCCCAGCAGGTGGACATTTTGTAGGAGACACTACAGCCCACAAAATACTACATGCTTTATATTATTGGCCGAATTTGTTCAAAGATGCCCATGACTATGTAAGGAAATGTAAGATATGCCAAATTGCTAGTGGAAGAAAAAGGAAACCAGACTTTCCTTTACAACCAGTTAACATTGAGCAACCATTTGAACAATGGGGGCTTGATATTATAAGAGAGATCATTCCACATTCTTCTAAGCAACACAGATACATCCTCACAACCACAGACTACCTCACAAAGTGGGTAGAATCAATTCCACTAAAGCTGGCCAATTCTGATGCGATTATTAAATCTATTGATCATATCATCATTACAAGATTTGGTTTACCTAACACGCTTAACTTTGATAATGCATCTTATTTTTCTAGAAATAGTATAGTTGAATTTTCTCTTAAGAGAGATTTTAAGTTAAAATACTCTACAAATTACTATTCTCAAGGAAATGGCATAGTAGAGTCAACTACCAAAAAACTTATCAAGATTGTTAAAAGAACCGTTGACCAAAACCAAAAAAAATAGCATAAATATTTAATATTTGCATTATGGGCAGATCATCTAACTCAGAAGGCCTCAATAGGTTCTTCTCCTTTTAACTTAGTCTATGGGAAAGAAGTTGTAATTCCACCAAATTTAGCACTCTCATCTCTAGCCCTAGTACAATTCATTGAAGAAACTCCTTCTTCCTCTATTCAATTAAGGTTTGATCAAATTCTTAAATTGGATGAGGAAAGAGAAAAGGCCAAAATTACTCATGCTAAACATGAGCAAGTCATTAAATCTTCTATTGATGCATGTTCTACCGGCTCAAAAACATTACAGATTGGTGATATCGTTTTGAAATGGGACAAATCACATGAAGACAAAGGTAAGCATACCAAATTTCAGAAGATGTGGCTTGCACCATTTCAAATCGTTGATAAAATAGGCTCATCAACGTTTCTACTACAAGACTTATCAGGAAAGAGAGATTCTCTTCCTGTGAATGGGCTTATCTTAAGAAATTATTTTCCTAAGAAGTTAACCCCTTCTTACTTATACATATTCTTGATGAAAATTTTTGTTTCTTTTATAAAGTAATGCTGTAAATAGTCTACAATTGGCTTTCTACTATTGAAAAGCTCTTTGAAAGAATATTGTGAATACTTGCTTTTAAAAAAGTAGAAACTTCCAAGGAAATTATTACGGTTTTGGAAATTAGATAAAAACATGAAACTCTAAGATCCTCTTTAAATTTATGAAATCTTTCAAACCTTGAAAATACATTAAATCATTTAGAGTTTTATCAGTTGAGAAAGGTTATTTATAAAAAGGTAAAGACTTTCTCTAGCTAAGCATCTACAACTCTATAATTGTCATCCATAAATTCTTAAGGAGTAAATCATTCACCACATCCACTAGGTTTATGATTTTTGACAGTGTAATTCTAAAATATATCTGATTTAAAAGATAAGAGGTCACATGACGAGCCTGCTTACCATGATCATAGGGAACTAATTAAACTGACATTACCAACACTACATACCAAAACAGGGTAATGGCTTATAATCATAAGACAAGGGGTCTCACTACGAGCCAGCTTGTTCAGTTCAATTACAACTGGTGAATGGCATTGTCATCTTCTAGCTCCCAAACCAGGACAATGGATTTTATCCAGAAATTAAAAATAGAAAAGTAAAAAATAAAAAATGAAAATATATGTAGATATATCTTTATAGATTTATCTTTAAAAGATTATACTCTTAGATGGATGGGACAATGAATAATTGATGGTTAAAAGGTAACCTTGTTGAGACTATAGATGTTTGCTGGCAGCAGTGGCACTACCTGTGAAAAAAGAGTAAATTTAAAATCTAAGTTGGAAGAGCCCCCTACTTTATCTTTAACAACCAATCAATGCTTGAAGAAACCAAAAAATGTTTTTATTTTATGATAAGGGTTTGTAAAAGAAATTACAAAATTTATATTTTTGTTTTATTCAGAGTAAATTTTTTATCTAACCAATTCCAAGATAGTTTCCATCTCCTCAATTGATTCTACTTAAGAAAGTGTTAGAAATTTCATTATTTTATTTAGAGATAACTTATTCTGCCAGTGAATCGCCAATTGTTGTGCTATACAGCAACCCCCCCATTTTAACTTTTAATCTTAGTCTAAAGATGCTAAATGAGAAATAGGTCCCCTTTAGGACATAAAAAGCAATAAAACATTTTGAATAAAATAGATTTTCCATGTTTTTCATATAAAAGTTTCTTTATGAGTATTTGGAACTGCTCATCACAAATCCCAATTGTTTAAGACCAATGAGCATCCATTTGAAAAGTAGCGATGCGATCAAAGTCATCACAAATTTTTAATTGAAATGATCCATTTATAAAAATATGATGTGATATAACTATCGCATTGTTGGCATTATGATATAGGTGTTGTCTTGGATGGAAACTCAATCAGATGATAGATCACATTGCAATAGGTCAATAGAAAAGAATTAATGACCAGACTACAAATAATGAAGAAAGATAGGTATACGCAGGTTCACCTTGACAAAGAAACATATACAAGCAAGTTAACAGACCAACAAGAGCGTATAACATACACACGCACTTTCACAAGAGGGAAAGTGCATACATGTTGGACAACTAAGTTTTTGGTCCATGGTATTTTGATCCATGGTATTGGTCCAAGGTATTTGGTCCGAGGTATTGACCCTAGGTATTCAGTCCAAGGTATTGGTCCTAGGTGGTTTTGGTCCACGGCATTGAGAAAGGCCTAAGACTATATAAGGAGGAGAAGATCATTAGGCCAAGGGGTGCAAGAACTGAATATCTGATGAAGTGTGAGATCCAGTATGCAGGTTATGGGTTTGTGATGCTTTGCTTGATCTGAACTAAGGATGCACCTATGTGGATGATGATGGGTGATGGATCAAGATCTTAAGGCTTTGAATGTATTATCATTATGTGGTTTGATCATGGATAGACTAGATCTGAATACTAACGCATTTTTTATTCTATAAATGTTATGATCTGGGTATGAGTTAGTTCTGAAATAGTTGTGAAGTTGTTAAGATAGTATTTTCATATCTGTACGTGGGTTTTCTTTTGTAAAAGCATGTATACATGTTGGTTCGGTTCATCAGAGTAGCATATACATTATGAAATATGATATCTGAATTTGCAGATGGTTCTAGTGGTTGTTGTAGAGTTCTGGGTTTTTCTCTGTGTTCTAGTGATTGTGTGATTCAGTTGTGGGGATTCTGAGATTGATGATTGAGTATTTAGTGATTGGTTAATTCAATGGTTGTATTGAAGTGGTGATTGATTTTGGGCTTCAATGTTGTTGATGGGTCCAGTATGAAAATTGGATGAAACGTGGCCTTTCAGATTGTGGTGTTGTGTTCCAGGCATATCTAGTCTGAAAATTTATGAAACGTGGTCCCTGGAAGAAAAGAGAAGGTCGTAGCCTTCTGTAGGTCAGCGCTTATGTACTGGTAAACATATCGGCTAGTACAAGAGCCAAGGGGTTGTAGTTCTCTTCTAGTAGCAGCTGGAAAACAAGTGAAGGTTGTAGCCTTCAGTAGGTTGGCACCTACGTAGTACTAAATATATCAGCTAGTACAAGAGCCAGGGGGTTGTAGCTCCCTTCCAATAGAAGCTGGAGAACGAGGGAAGGTTGTAGCCTTCTGCAGGTGGGTGTCTACGTACTGGTATGAGTTTGCAACAATACAAGATTATAAACATGTTTTTCTTATATTAAAAGAAGACATTAGCAAGTGGTTTTTGTCCCCCATTGGGTTTCCACCTTAAACATTGGTGTTCATGTGTGTTTCTTATGTGTGATGGTCTGTTCTATTTTTATTACACCTGGTTAGTGTTTATATGGTTAATGAAGTGCTGATGCACTAATTAATGATCAACATATGATGAATTAACTGAATCATAAGTTTGTTGGATATACGCTAATTTCATTAAATACAGTTGCATGTACACGTGAGTTCCCTTAACTAAAGTAGCGTATGGAAATGAAAAAGTTATTGATTTGCTAATACTAATTCATCCCCTCTCTCAGTATTATTTCCAAGAATTGGTATCAGAGGAGGTCCTTTGGTAAAAGCTTGATTTCTTGAAGGAGATCCATAGAAACAATGGGATAGAAGCTAAAGAAGAAAGCACCTCAGAAGAAGAACACAACTCAAAGGAATGGTGATAGCAGGGGTCGTTAGATGGAAGTAAGGATTCAGATTCCAAATTACCTCATGATGAACAAGCAAATGAAGCATCAAATAAAATTATAGATCAACAAGATTTATTTAAGAAAAGGGAGTGTGCCCTCAAAGAAGAAGTTACCATATTAAAAGCTCAGTTGGAGTGTGCCTTCAAAGTACGTAAAATGTTTCAAGATGAAGTGATATGATTAAAACATAAGTAGAATGAAGAACTACCTCAAGCAGATAAAGAAGAAGATGATGAGATTCTCAAATTAAGGCAACAAGTGGAAGAAGGAAGAAAGGCTGAAGAAATATTGAAGAAGCAATATCTGAAAAAGGAAGAACAACATCAAGTTGAGGTAAATATCTTAAAAATAAATTAGAAGAAAAAGATAAATTGTTATGATTTCAAGATAGTACTAAGATTTTGGATGATATTCTTAGTAATCAAAGGTCTCCTACTATCAAAACTGGTCTTAGTTTTTATGAATATGTTGAAGGTGAATCTAGCTCACAGGGTGAGGCAAGGAACTCTAATGCAAAACTTGAAATGCTCAACAAGGAGATAAGAGGTCAACCCCATCAACAACCAAGGAAAGAAACCCTTCAAAGAAAATATTTTACTCCAAACTATGGAAGTAATATATGATTATTTCCTCCGATGAATAATGTTTAATGTTTCATATGTCATAATTTTGGACATGTTGTAGCCACATGTAGAAGTAGAATGGTTCAAGACCGTCACATAGAAAGATCATCATGTTCCAGGTACTTTAAGGGATATTTATTTTCTTGCAATATGTTTGGTCACAAAGCCATTGACTGTTATAGAAGGAATATGAAACATATGAGATGTTATGCTTGTAACAAGTTTGGACATATAGTAAAGGAATGCATGACCAAAATTCAGCCACCATACCAAAGGGAGAAAACATCATCACACTCAAAGATATGGAAGAAAAAGGAAGTACAGCTAGAAATATGTGGCATAGCAGAGTATACAAGCATGACAGATTAGAGGGAGCTGAAAGTGTGAAACTTCAGTGTTCTAAATCTCATACACAAGTTTCATGAAGAAAAGAGGAATATATACAAGAGTTCGAAGCTACACAGTTGTGTATATGTTGGTTTGAAGAAAAGAAGTGGGACAGACTTAGGAAAAAGGGTCTGATATGATTCAGTCAACTATTTGCTCTATTTGAAAATGGCTACAATTTACTGATGATGTGTGGAAATGTGTTGGTACTCATAAGATGTTATTTAGAAGTGCTTTTGATCCTCACAAGTTAACTTATTTGATTGTTGATGATGCATTGATACTTCTTGCTGATATATGCATGATCAGATCTGATAGTGAATAGATGGAACAAGTTCATGGGTAGCATATGCTTCAAATAATGCATTGTTGGCATTATGGTTAGAAGTCTTGGGTGATGATGCTTATGATACATCTTCTTATCTCATATGATACTTGGGTTCACATTGTTGGTATTCAGATTAGATTCATGGACGATCACTTAAATGGCATATTATTTTTGGTTGGCCAAGAGAATGGTATTGCTGGTTATAGGTTTGGATGTTGTTGACAGATGCTTATGGTACAGATCATATATGGTGTATGATAGTTGCTAATGACTATCATGGTCTTATTTAGATTGTTGGTCATTGTTATAAAAGTCATGTATATCATTTGATGTAAAGGTCATGTAAAGACCTAATCTGTAACCCCACTTTGCATGGGAAGGATGATGTAATATTTTCTATTTCAGTCATGTATAACATTTGGTATATCCTCATTTGGTTGGGTTGATTAGTCAAAATGGTGTATCCCCACTTGGTTGGGAGATTGATGTATGTATGAGTCATTGGTGATAGGAAGGTCTAACTCACTTAGATGAGTTGTAGAGTCATGTTATTCTTTTGAAAAATATTTTTTGTAGGCTCTGCATGTGCTCAAGGGGAGCATAGATGGATTGGTACATCTTAGCATGTACAAAGGGGGAGCTCAATCAAAGCTTTTAGCATGTACTCAAGGGGAGTATGGACAACATAATGTATATCAAAGGGAGAGAATATCTTGGTCTGCCCTTTGCCCTTGATGTCAAAGGGGGAGAGTGACTTGGTGTGGTTGTTCCCATTAAGTCCAAAGGAGGAGATTGTTGGAATTATGATACAGGTGTTGTCCTTGATGGCAACTCACTCAGATGATAGATCACAGTGTAGCAGGTCAATAGCAAAGAATTAATGATCAGACTACAAAGAATGAAGAAAGAGAGTTATACGTAGGTTCACCTTGACAAAGAAGCATATACACATGGGTTAACAAACCAAAAGGAGCTTATAATATACACATGCACTTTCACAAGAGGGAAAGCACGTATATGTTGTAAAACTAAGTTTTTTGTCCATGATATTTGGTCCATGGTATTTTGATCCATGGTATTGGTCCAAGGTATCTGGTCCGAGGTATTGACCCTAGGTATTTGGTCCAAGGTATTGGTCCTAAGTGGTTTTGGTCCATGCTATTGAGAAAGGCCTACAACTATATAAGGAGGAGAATATCATTATGCCAAGGGGTGCAAGGATTGAATATCCGATGAAGTGTGAGATCCAGTATGCAGGTTATGGGTTTGTGATGCTTTTCTTGATCTAAACTAAGGATGAACCTATGTGGATGATGATGGATGATGGATCGGGATCTTAAGGCTTGGAATGTATTATCATTATGTGGTTTGATCATGGATTGACTAGATCTGAATACTGACACATGTTTTATTTTGCAAATGTTATGATCTGGGTATGACTGAGTTTTGAAATAGCTATGAAGTTGTTAAGTTAGTATTTTCAGATCTGTACATGGGTTCACTTTTGTAAAAGTGCATATACACACTGGTTCAGTTCATCAGAGTAGCGTATACGTTATGAAATATGATATCTGAATTTGCAGATGGTTCTAGTGGTTATTCCAAAGTTCTGGGTTCTGCTCTATGTTTTGGTGGTTGTGTGATTCAGTTGAGGGTGATTGAAAGATTGATGATTGAGTATTTAATGATTGGTTAATGCAATGGTTGTATTGCAGTGCTAATTGATCTTGAGCTTCAATGTTGTTGATGGGTCCAGGATGAAAATGGGATGAAAATTTATGAAACGTGGTCCCTGGAAGAAAAGAGAAGGTCGTAGCCTTCTGTAGGCCGGTGTTGGGTTGTGTTATATTCTTTCCACGACTAGCCCACATAGTTAATCGAGGGGTTAGAGGGGGGTGGAGTGCCCCCTTCATTGCGTTGATTTCGTAGCGGTGGTGTCACAGGGGGTTTGAGTGGTGTAGGTAACCCCACTCTATGGGGTCCAGGGCAACGCCCTAGAAAATTTTGGTTTTGGAACCTATGTTAGGTTGGGCGGACCCACCTATGGTTTTGTGCGTGATTTTCACACATGTTTTTGGACATAATGGTTTTCGGTCCATGGTTTTAGACGCGATGGTTTTCGGTCCATGGTATTGGATTCTTTGGCATGTATAAATATGTATTATAACATTGAAAGGAAAATAATGAAAAATCAAGCTGGTAGTCAGGGTTTTGGGATCCAGGGGAAAATCTCTATGTATGTGTGTTTTATGTGTTATGCTCTCACATTGTTTATTTTCTGTGTTTTAAGATTTGTATGCAGGTAATTTATGTATGGGGTTAAAACCTACATTTGGTATTGGAGCTATTTTGGCTTCAAGGGGACACCTTCATTGCTGAGGGGTTTTGCTCGAGCCTGTGGTAGACCCTGTTCAGTGGGAGATCTGCTAGATCGATTTTGGTGGTAAAAGAAGATGGAAAGTAGTGGAAATATAGAGATCGAGAAATTTAATGGTCAGAGTTTTGAGTTGTGGAAACTCAAGATGGAGGATCTGTTGATGGATAAAGATTAGTGGATTGTGGTAGATCCTGGTAATAAATGAATGGGAGTGTCCAATGAAGAATGGAAGAAGTTGGATCGGAAGGAAAAGAGAACAATACAATTGTGTGTCTCAGATTCAATATTGTTGAATGTATCATGGGAAGCTACGGTGAAGGCTTTATGGGACAAGTTAGGGGCTTTGTACCAATCTAAGTCTTTGGTGAATAAATTGTTCCTACGGAAAAAGTTGTATAACCCGATGATGAAAGATGGAGACTCAGTGATAGAGCATCTGAATGCATTTAATACTGTGGTAAGTCAGTTAGCATCTATTGATATTAAAATTTCAGATGAAGATAAGTGCATTAGTTTGTTGTGTTTTCTACCAAATTCATGGGATAGTCTAGTTATTGCAATAGGTAGCAATGCAATTTCCTTGCAGTTTGATGAAATAGTCTCATCCTTGCTGATAGAGGAGATGAGATGGAAAAATATGGAGAGCCAAAATGGTGATGCCTTATCTGTACGAGGATGTTCCCAGAACAGAAACAAAAATAATTCATTGAGTGGGAGATCTAAATCTAGAGGGAGATCTAAATCTCCAGGAAAATCTATAAAGGTGGTGTGCTGGAAATGTAGAAAGGAAGGGCACTACAAAAAGGACTGTAAGTCTAAAGCTCCTGATAAAGGAAACAGATCTGATGATTCTCCTTCTGCAAAGGCAAAAACCACCTCAAATGAAGGTGGGGATGTGTACTTGGCTTCTTCAAGTACACATGTAGATCATGAGGCATGGTTGATTGAATCAGGTGCATCCTTTCACTTCACTCACCAAAGAGAGTGGTTCTGCGAGTATGAGAAATACGATAGTGGTGATGTCTTCTTAGGGGATGATAGGAAGGCTAGAATCATTGGCCATGGAAAAGTAAAGTTGAAGTTGCAAGGTGGAAGGGTTAGAACACTTCTGGGTGTTCTGCATGTTCTTGCACTGGCCATAAATCTGATTTCTATAAGCAAGTTGGATGATGTAGGTGTAAAAATAGTGTTCAAGAAGGATACCTGCAAGATGGTTCGAGGAGCACTGGTATTGATGCAAGGAGTTTGGATTGGAACTATGTACAAGCTACAAGATAGCACTATTGTTGATAGTGGAGAATAAAATCTAGTGGTATCTGGAGAGAAGACTATGTTGTTGCATCAAAGGCTTGGACATATTGGAGAGAAGGGCCTTCGAATACTTCATCGTAAAGGTATGGTAGAAGGTAAGAGTAATATCTATGTGGATTTTGTTTGTGAAAATTGTGTACATGGGAAGCAGAATCGGGTGAGTTGCCCCGAACATGGTAAGAGGGTGAAACAGATATTAGAGCTTCTGTACAGTGATGTATTTGGACCTGTGAAGGTTCCATCACTAGGTAAGTCTGTGTACTATGTATCATTTATAGATGACTTCTCAAGGAATACATGGATAAATTTCCTTAAGAAGAAACCTAAAGTCTTTGACATGTTTAAAGAATTTAAGGCTCTAGTGGAAAACCAGACAGAGAAGAAGATAAAGGTGACGAGGACAGATAACAGTGGAGAGTTTTGCAGTAAGGAATTTGAAGAATTCTGTAAGAAGTGTGGTATAGCACGGCAGGAGAATACTCCATATACACCTCAGCAAAATGGAGTTGCAGAAAGAATGAACAAGACATTGATGGAAAGGGCAAGAAGCATGCTTAGTGGTGCCAGGTTAGAATAGGAATTCTGGGGAGAGGTGGTGGAGACAGCATGTTACCTAGTCAACATATCACCTTCATCAACGTTGGAGGATAAGACTCCACAAAAGGTATGGACTAGTAAGAAACCCTCCCTTTCAAATCTGAGGGTATTTGGATGTGATGCATATGTACATGTTCCAAAAGAGAAAAGAACCAAGTTGGATAGTAAATCTGAAAAGTGCATCTTTATTGGGTATAAGGATGGTTTAAAGGGTTATAAGCTTTGGAACCCGGTAAAAGGAGGTGTGTACAACCGAGATGTGGTGGTTCAAAGAGGTGAAAGATGTTATTAAACATGAAGTCCCATCAAAGGAACCTGAGAAGATAGAGTTTGAGCTAAAGGAGGAAGAATCAAACTCTACAGCAGAGGAGGAATCAGAAGATGAAGAGCCATAAACTCTGGGTGTGAAAGATCAGTTTGAGAAAGAAGGAAGCCAGAAAGGTATAGTCCTTCTGCTTTCTATTCAAATTTTGCTTTATCTATTACTGATGATGATTCCAAAACTATGAAGGAAGTAGTAGATTCAGTGGATGGAAAACTCTAGAAAGAGGCCATGGTTGATGAAATGCCATCTTTGCATAAAAATGAGGCTTGGGATCTGGAGGACTTACCTGCTGGAAGGAAACCCATTGGTAGCAAATGGTTGTTCAAGAAGAAGACAAATGCAGAAGAAAAGGTGGAGAAATGCAAAGCTCGATTGGTAGCAAAAGGTTATTCCCAGGTGCCGGGAATTGATTTTGGTGATATTTTTCCTTCTATTGCCAAGGTAACTTCTATTAGGTTACTTTTATTTGTTGTTGCTGCTTTTGATTATGAGGTAGAACAGATGGATGTGAAGACAACATTTCTTCACGGGGATCTGGAAGAGGAATACATGAAGCAACCTGAAGGCTTTGCAGTGAAGGGTAAGAAAGAACTGGTATGCAAGTTAAAGAAGTCTCTGTATGGGTTAAAACAGTCACCAAGGATGTGGTATCAGAAATTTGATACATTTATACGGGGAGTTGGATTCACCAGAAGCAAAGCAGATCAATGTGTGTATTTTAAATTAATTGGTGACCATGTTATTTATTTAGTCTTGTATGTGGATGATATTTTGTTGGTTGGAAATGACAAAGAAATTATCCAGGATTTGAAGACCAAATTGTCCTCCAAATTCGACATGAAATATCCTAGTGCTGCAAACTATATTTTGGGCATAGAAATTAAAAGAGATCGAGCAAAGAGGAAGCTCTGGTTAAACTAGAGGAATTATGTCGAGACAATATTGCAGAGATTTAATATGCAGGATAGTAAACTGGTGAAGGTTCCTATTCTTGTAGGTGTAAAATTATCTATTGAACAATGTCCCAAGACACAAGAAGAGGAAGAGGACATGTCCCATGTTCCATATGCAAGTGCAATCGGTAGCCTGATGTATGCAATGGTCTATACTAGACCAGACATTGCACATGCAGTGGGAGTATTGAGCAAGTTTATGTCAAAACTAGGAAAGGATCATTGGACAACAGTGAAGTAGGTTTTGAAGTATTTGTGTGGCACTAGTGATTATGGTTTGTGCTACCAAGGAAGACCAGGATCGAATAGAGTGTTGGATATTCGTGGCTTTGTTGATGCAGACTGGGCTGGAGATCTGGATCATAGAAGATATACAAGTGGGTATGTGTTTAACCTATTTGGAGGTGCAGTCAGTTGGATGAGTAAGAAATAATCTGTAGTGGCACTATCAACTATAGAGGCAGAATACATGGAAGCCACTCATGCAAGCAAGGAAGCAGTTTGGTTGCAGAGATTGTGTTCAAGTATGGGGTTAATACAGGGAGCTATAAGGATAGACTGTGACAACCAAAGTGAAATTTTCTTGTCAAAGAACCCTGCATATCATTCAAAGACAATGCACATTGATGTTCAGTATCACTTCGTGAGGGATATCATAGAAGAAAAAAAGGTTTTTCTCATAAAGGTGGACACTTTGAAGAATACTGTAGATGCATTGACAAAATCTATGAGCTCTGAGAAGTTCTCTTGGTGTAGAGAAACAATGGGTGTTGCAGGGCTGGATAAATGGATAAGCTCTCTTGTGGCCCTCTGTGGAAAGAAAACAACAAGTGGGAGAATTTTGGGTTGCGTTATATGCTTTCCATTACTAGCCCACGTAGTTAACCAGGGGTTTAGAGGGGGGGTGGAGCTCCCCCTTCGTTGTGCCGATTGCATGGTGAGGGTTTCAATGGGTGTTTGAGGGTTGTAGGTAACCCCACTCTATGGGGTCCGTGGTAGCGCCCCAGAAAATTTTGGTTTTTGAACCTATGTTAGGTTGGGCAGACCCACCTATGGTTTTGTGCATGATTTTCGCACATGTTTTTGGACGCAATGGTTTTCGCTCCATGGTTTTGGACGCAATGGTTTTTGATCTATGGTATTAGATTCTTCTACATGTATACATATGTATTATAACATTGAAAGGAAAATAATGAAAAATCAAGCTGGTAGTCCCGGTTTTGGGATCCAAGGGAAAATCTATGTGTATGTGTGTTTTTAGATTTGTATGTAGGTAATTTCTATATGGGGTTAAAACCTACAGCCAACGCCTACGTGCTGGTAAACATATCGGCTAGTACAAAAGCCAGGGGGTTGTAGCTCCCTTCCAGTAGCAGTTGGAAAACGAGTGAAGGTTGTAGCCTTCAGTAGGCTGGCACTTAGGTATTAGTAAATATATCAGCTAGTACAAGATCCAGGGGATTGCATCTCCCTTCCAGTAGAAGCTAGAGAACGAGAGAAGGTTGTAGCCTTTTGCAGGTGGGTGCTTGCATACTGGTATGAGTCTACACCAGTACAAGATTGTAAACAGGTTTTTCTTATATTAAAAGAAGACAACAGCAGGTGGTTTTTGTCCCGCATTAGGTTTCCACCTTAAACCTTGGTGTTCATGTGTGTTTCTTATGTGTGATGGTTTGTTCTGCTTTTACTGCACCTAGTTACTATTTATATGGTTAATGAAGTACTGATGCATTGATTAATGATCAACATATGATGAATTAACTGAATCATAAGTTTGCTGGATATATGCTAGTTGCATTAAATACAGTTGCATGTACACGCAAGTTCCCTTAATTGAAGTAGCGTATGGAAATGAAAACGTTATTGACTTGCTAATACTAATTCACCCCCTCTCAATATTATTTCCAGCAAACGCATTTCACATATTGTTAAACCCAAGGAATAACTTATGGCATTTCATTGAAACGTTGCGATGCGATAAGGATATCGCAATCGCATATCATCGATCCATAGGAAAACATTGAAACCACTATGTTAAAACTTTGCGATGCAATACAACTATCGCATATCGCTCTCCCAATAAAAGCAAGTAATATATACTATGAGGACACACGATATAGGGATAAATCAATTATAAGGGAAAAAAATGATTTGCCAAGTTTGAAAAGGAACCCGCCAACTCTACATTCCAGCTCATCACTCATTGCAATCGTAACAATACAAAGAATTCTTTCGATCATAGGGCTTGTAACTCCCAATTTGTGATATGTGATGGTTCCACAAATATTAAAATAATACAATTGCTAATCACAAAATCGCAGTTACGACACCTGTTCTAAATGGACCATTGGAAAACTTGCGATGCGACATATATTACTTCAGCATTAAAGTTTCACATTATGAAGTTACGATAAATCATTAAGAGGCAATTATGGTTACAGGCCTTTAAGGATTTCATCCTTAGTGGCTATGTACAATGTGAGATCTTTTGCATCTAATGTGCATAACTGCTTTTAGTCTGTAATTAGTTGTATTACCTGCTCTTAAAGCTTTTCACCTATCATGCTCCTCTTTCTCATTTTGCAGTGTAAATCCAAAATCACATAGTTATTGAAGATGTCTAAGAAATCTCGAAAGACAAAGGCTCGCATTATAGTGGAAGAAGGATGAGGAAAATTGGTGTTAATCTTAGATACTACCTATCAAGGCCTTGGTAAGATCTCATGGGAAGGAATATATGCTTTGCTTGAAGGTGAAAATATGAAGGAGATAGAATAAGAAGCAACACCTGATGGAACTGATGAAACAGAAAACATGCTCAATGATTTGGCCAACTCTTTACTCCATAGAATAGTAGTATGTGTAAATGTTTTACCATATAATGATCTAGTAAGATGGGTGTTAGTGTCGATATCTTCATCCCTCCGTCAAAGATCAAATTCTCTTGTTGCATTGCATTTTAGGTGTCTCACTCGATTAGCTGCATTCCATTAGGATCATGGATCATCTGATGGTAGTGGCTTATTATACATTTTCCCTCATGTCCTTTACCTACTGGCCCATTTTCATGTTTATTCATCAAAACTTATATACAATCTCCTTTTGTCTTAAAGATTGCAAAGGTCTTTTCTAGGGTTTCATTAAAAAAGGTTTCAAAATATCCAATAACAACCAACAAGTACATGAGGAGGTTCCTGTATCAATAAATTTTATAATCAAGTGTTTAGAGATGTCTTTTTCCACAAAACTTTGTTTTGAGGAAAAACATCGTATTTTAACTTTTATTGTACAAATTCATGTAATTTTATTTTCTTCATATGTAAATCATTTCATATGTAACCCTGGTCACTTTTCCTAGCCTCAGTAGCTCCAATCCCTTGTAAAGCAAACAAAACATAGTCATTCAGTTCATCACAAGCTCAAATAAAGTGAAAAAGCTCAAAAACAGAGTTAAAAAATAAAGTCATATTCCAAACATTATGAAAGTGGGTTTTTATGAAATAAAAATTAAAGGTATTTGTATATAAGTCATTTCTTCAATTGAAAGGCTCATTTGCATTCAAATACAAGGTTTGAGCAAAGCAAAGCCGTGTTTAGAGCAAACAAGAGAAAATTGGAGAAAATTGCCCGAATTCAAAGGCACAGTGCACTGGGCAGGTGGCGCGATGCATACACAGGGCACGACGCATAGAGCTGCCAAGCCCGAATTCTTCAACAACTCACTCCAAATCACCCAAAACGCTTGGATCTTCATTTGTGCAAGTAGGTTGAGCCTTTATCACTGCTAGTAAACAATTTTTCATACAATTTATGGTGGTTGTCTTATGGTGGTTGTGTTAACCAAAATCAAACCCTACCTCTCTCTCAAAGGAAAACAACACTTAGGGTTTGTATTGATTTTATCGCTGCCAAGTCAATCTTTTCATTCCTCACCTTTCAACTCCCTTACTCATTTTCCTAGTTTATTCCCCTATTTCCTAATTCTCATATTCCAAAAAACTCACATATCCCTATCCCCAATCCCATTCTCCCCAAAACCCTAATGTTATACCCAAAACTCCCAAACTACTCCTTAATCCCCTGTTTCCCTAACTAAACACTATCCCTACAGTCTCAAAAATACCTCATTTTTCCTCCCTCTACAGTCCCTTATATTACTTTTCCCTTGGTGGCAGAAATAAAAAAACACCATAAATTTCCTATTCCTCATCAAGAAAACTCACCCACTAGTAGAGATGGAATCTAATCCCTCATATGATCATGAAGACGAGACACATAGTGACTCACCTACAGAGGTACATGCACCCAGGAGACCTCATAGAGGTGGAAAACATATTCGAGAATAACCAGCCACTCTTATTGAGTTACAGGCCTGCCCTCTTGCCATCTCTTTTTTTCAGCACCAGTCCTACTATGAATTTTGTGAGAAGGTTGCTAGCATTCAGTTTCACCATGATTAGGATCATTTTTTTGTGCTTAATTTACATGATGGTCAAGCCACTCTAGTTGGTGACACATTCACTTTAACACCAAAATCTATTTCACTAGCAACCGATATTCCCAACATTGGAGAGCAATGGAACAAGAGGCAACAAATTGACTGGCAACATTATGAACCATACATCAAGCCCAACTAATTGAGACAACTCAGAAGAGTGTTTGTTTTTTGGTACCTCAAAGATTCTTATGCTCCTTTGATGAAATTGATAATGAGGTATTTTAGCTGTGAGGGCCGGTTCTCCTGTCTATATGCTTATCATATCCAGTTGCTGATGCATTTTACCAGGGTGAGGATGATGAACATCCCTTACTTCATGTGCCAAAATATTGAAAATAAGACCACTCTAGTGTAGCACACGACTCCTTAGCAGTAGTTCAACAGTATGTATCATTTTGCTCTCATTAAAATTGTGGTCATCCATCAGCTTGGATTGCAAGGCATCACTTGGGAGGACTTCATTTCTCATGAGTTTTTCATAGCTCCTCAGGGACCTTCAGAGGCTTTGCATGAGAGGTGGACCTTCATATCAACATGAGGGTCATGAGACACAGAAAACTAGTATCCTAGTGTTCATCACTTATCAGAAGGGCACTAGACGGATGTTCGCAGCCGCAAAGCAAGTATTATCTCCACCCGGGGTGGAAGGCGTCTCACTTCCGTCATCAGCACAACGGGTTCAGTACAAAGGAAAGAGGCCATTATAGGATGAGGGGCCTTCAGGTGAGCAAGACTTCATTCTCATTGAGGGTGATGATACAGATGTCGGCCCACAAAGCACAAATCTCAAAGAAATCATCCAAGAGAAGCAGGCGGAAATCAATGCCTTATCCCTCAACTTGGAGAGGGCTAAGTGGATTATAAAGTACATGGAGCAAAATAATAAGAATCTTGAAGATTAGCAAGTGATTATGGAGTTGTGATACATTCGGGAGAATCGCCAAGCTACCCAAAGGAGGAGAGTGGATTTCACTTCACTTGAGCAAGAGATAAATGCCAATCAGGGGTCTTGGCTTGAAAGAGTCAATATCCACTTAGGGAGGTTGTTGGAGAAGGCCAACAAGGAGAATACATTGTTGAGACATATGGTATATCATTACATGGTGAGAAACAAAGTTTGCAAGGCGAGAATTAGTAGCTTAAAGGCAAAATTGAAGAGGGCATCAAAGAGGTGAAAGGAGGATGATCGACTTCAAATATTGGCTGAGGCTTCCTTAGCCCAACACAATGCTTGATGGAGAAGACTCAGCCCAAATTTCAAAAAAAATCGGGCACTTTTTGCATTTTTGAAATTTTTGGCACAAAAAACAGGATTTTTTGCTCTATGCGTCGCGCCACGTGGTGCTCGCTTTTGATAGGAGCCTCCAAATCACCAAAACTCAAAATTTTTGGATTTGGCATGGAAAAATATGCTTGCCTACCAATGGCCAAGAAATTTGGACAGGTTTTGAGCCCTCAAAAAGGTCAAAAACACTCAAAAAATGACCTTACTGCCCCTATTTTGACACACAGGAAGCAGTGTTGGGAGAATTGAATTTTGGAGGGGTAAATGGAGGCCAAATTAAAAAATTGCACTTGGTGGAAAGTAGATAGGAAGACCTTTCCAACAAGAACACTTGGAAAAAATTTGGACACCAGGGCAGCCTTCAAAAGTGGCTCCAAATAGGTGTTATGCATAGAGAATCAGGCACGACGCATAGAGGAAATTTGGCCCAGTTTGACCAAGAATGCTCTGTTTTTCACCTAGCTTTTGCAGTTTGACTTTTTCTTCTTCTTACTGTAAAACTTATGATGTAATTAAATGTAAATTAATGGATCATAATGTAAATATGTCAAATTTTCACTTATGGAAGTAGATTCATCTATCAAAAAGCTGTTTGAAATTGAATGAATCAGTTCCCTTGTTTCTAGAGGCATGATGTTCCATTACCTAATTTCTAGTTCTCAGTTTAGAATTAGTTGGAACAACTCCTAAACATGTGAGCTCAACCCCTAGAGGCTAGGATGAGCTATGGTTTGTCTATATTATGTGGTTTTTCAGTCATTAGCATTCTTGAACTCTTGAGAAAGTAAGGAGATAGGTGGACCTTCTTATCAGCATGAGGGTCATGAGACATAGACCACTAGTATGTTGTTGTTCATCACTTATCAGAAGGGCACTAGACGGTTGTTCGCAGCTGCAAAGCAAGTATTATCTCCACCCAGGGTGGAAGGGGTCTCACTTCCGTCATCAGCACAACAGGTTCAGTACAAAGGAAAGAGGCCATTACAGGATGAGGGGCCTTCAGGTGAGCAGGACTTCATTCTCATTGAGGGTGATGATACAGATGTGGGCCCGCAAAGCACAAATCTCAAAGAAATCATCCAAGAGAAGCAGGAAGAAATCAATGCCTTGTCCCTCAACTTGGAGAGGGCTAAGTGGATTATAAAGTACATGGAGCAAAAGAATAAGAAGCTTGAAGATCAGCAAGTGATTATGGAGTTGTGAAACATTCGGGAGAATCACCAAGCTGCCCAAAGGAGGAGAGTGGAGTTCACTTCACTTGAGCAAGAGATCAATGCCAATCGGGGGTATTGGCTTGAAAGAGTCAATATCCACTTAGGGAGGTTGTTGGAGAAGGCCAACAAGGAGAAGACATTGTTGAGACATATGGCATATCATTACATGGTGAGAAACAAAGTTTGCAAGGCGAGAATCAGTAGCTTAAAGGCAAAATTGAAGAGGGCATCAAAGAGGTGAAAGGAGCATGATGGACTTCAAATATTGGCTGAGGCTTCCTTGGCCCAACACAATTCTTGATGGAGAAGACTCATCCCAAATTTCAAAAAAATTGGGGTACCTTTTGCATTTTTGAAATTTTTGGCACAAAAAACAGGATTTTCTTCTCTATGTGTCGCGCCACGTGGTGCTCGCTTTTGATAGGAGCCTCCAAATCACCAAAACTTAGAATTTTTGGATTCGGCATGGACAAATATGCTTACCTACCAATGGCCAAAAAATTTGGACAGGTTTTGAGCCCTCAAAAAGGTCAAAAACACTCAAGAAATGACCTTACTGCCCCTATTTTGACACACAGGAAGCAATGTTTGGAGAATTGAATTTTGGAGGGGTAAATGGAGGCCAAATTAAAAAATTGCACTTGGTTTGGAAATTAGATAGCCAGACCTTTCCAACAAGAACACTTGGAACAAATTTGGACATTGGGGTGGCCTTCAAAAGTGGCTCCAAATAGGTGTTATGCATAGAGAATCAGGCGCGGCGCATAGAGGAAATTTGGCCCGGTTTGACCAGGAATGCTCTGTTTTTCACCTAGCTTTTGCAGTTTGACGTTTTCTTCTTCTTACTGTAAAACTTATGATGTAATTAAATGCAAATTAATGGATCATAATGTAAATATGTCAAATTTTTACTTATCGAAGTAGATTCATCTATCAAAAAGTTGTTTGAAACTGAATGAATCAGTTCCCTTGTTTCTAGAGGCATGTTGTTCCATTGCCTAATTTCTAGTACTTAGTTTAGAATTAGTTGGAACAACTCCTAAACATGTGAGCTCAACCCCTAGAGGCTAGGATGAGCTATGGTTTGTCTATATTATGTGGTTTTTCAGTCATTAGCATTGTTGAACTCTTGAGAAAGTAAGGAGCTTCATTGTACAATCATATCAACATTTTGGCTAAGGAATTGAGACGAGGGTTTGTAGCACTCTTTGGGATCCCTGTGGCATGTTATTTTGGTATAGTGTTTTCTTATGTATTTTTGAATTTACTTATTTGTTATGTATGTCATTTTCTCTCTTATTTCTTCTCAGCTAAATCAAACAAGAGTGAAAGTAGAACCCATTGAAATTGCAGTGCTCTACTTGAGGTTTGCTTTAGTTTCTTGATGTTTTCAGCTATTTGGAGAGGATCTGTGGTTTCTCTTGCCTTGTTAAACTCCTCCTCTGTGTAATCCCTCCATCTCATTTGATTCAAAGTGCCAAATTCAATTGCCTACCTTGCCCCATTTAGATCTCTGCAAGACTGAGCCTCATTCCCTGCACCCAAGATTTTCCTTTTTCATTAGAGCCAGCAAACACATCTTTTTATCCAATCAAACTCTT
>APFE030806724.1:136729-162102 GCA_000404065.3 Pinus taeda | reverse complement strand
GTGGAGGGGTGAATAATATTCCCGGGGTATACATCCATATAAAACCTTTGAATATAAAAGATAATCAGGCTCCACACCCAACAAATAGAAAAGGGGACACTTCCTCCATTACCTTTCTGTTTTCCTCTTTCTTTTCATTATTTTGGAATTTCTATTTATTTGCAAGAAGGGATCAAATCCTGATTGTAATATTTTTGAGCAGTAAGAGCTACCACAAGCCAAGGAATCTAGTACATTAGATAGCTAGCCTTTGACTGAGATATTCGGTAGTTATAATCCAATCTCCCCCTCTTCTTATAAATAGGGGGAATAAAAACTTATGAATGGTTCCAGAATTTGCACCTAAGCGGTCAAGATTTCTGTAATTCCACTTTCGTTCTACTTGCCTCCCATGAGGGACTTGAGTGATATCTTGGCTGAATGGAAATGGACTAGTATGTTGGACTCATATTGGATTAGTGAAACTCCCTGGTGATTCCAAGCTGGTCAATGTGCAGTATGTTTTCCCTTTTGTAATCTCATTTCATAATATGTTTTTCCTTCTCTAAAATAGTGTAATGAGATTATGAGTTTCTCCCCGATTCATGGATTTATCATGGCTACTAAAATGTGAACAATACCTATGTATAAGACATATTTACTTTTTTTAGCCTATAACCTACAATACCTATGCACAAGATAGATTTACTTGTGTTATTTGATTAACTTGGAGTACCTGTGTGAGCCTAGATTTACTTTTGTTGTTTAGGTGCTAATGATGCCCGTGTTATATCTTTATTGAAACCTCGATAAACACTCTGTTATTTCCACCTTTCCATCTCCTTTCTCTTCCATACTTCTGTTGGAACATCATTGCTTAGGATTTTTTCCTATTTACAGCCCTCTGCATCGAATTCCCTCGTTCCTTTCCTCCTCTTCACTTTACTACAACCTCAATATAAAGTTGCTTGTTGTTGTGTGTTGGCCACCAAAACCAGACATTTCTCTTTGAGTTTGGCCCAATTTACCCCCTGAGCATTTGGATCCATGTGTCAATTTCATTTTACATGCATGACAAGCCATTGAACCAAGCCCCATTTATTCTCTTTTTACTTACGTGAAAATTGTAGTGCGTACAAACCCCACTCATAATTTTCCATGCACTCCTCTATTTAAGATTTCCTAGGCACTGGTCTACAATCAACCCAGAGGTTATCTCTAGGAGGATGTTGGCTTATATGGGCCTAACCCAGGTTCAGAAGAGTTATTTAGCCAAACAAATCCCACAGCTACAGGCCCTTTCGGCGATAGCCCGAAGATCGCGGACTGAGGTTTCACTCGAGGTAGCAGGGGAGGGTGCTAGAACTAGGTTTCCACACCTTTGTGATGTCTTGATGTGGTCTGGAAGGTTCGCACACTATTTTGTGGCTTTGTGCCACTCTCCCTACATAGATTCGACCCTGGAAACCCCTTAATACTTATTAATGCACTGTTATAGATTAGATCTACTTTTATGGTCTTTAAGCAAACATTTAACAGAAATAACCAGTTCATGCACCCAAAAAAGATACAGATTTGTATAAACTCATAACATAAGAATACATGCATAGATCAAATAGTTATATCAACCACAAATTAGCTAGATCCACAATAATTCAAATTTAACACAGAATTTCAAAATCAACTTATCTTTATTCAATTCTTCCACCCATACATCCAAATCCACCCTGTGCACTCAGCTACAGGGGTCCGCGCACACTGCTATGGACTCTACTAGGCCTCTGTGCACACCGATGTAGAGCCTCTCTCTACCCACCAACACCCTTGACTTGGACTTACAGATGCTTCAAGACTTTGTTTTTCAAAAACCCATTACATTCCAAATCCAAAAGTACATAATAAAAAGCTACTTTCTACCCATAGAGTCTTGATCTATTTATACATTCCCATGGTTCAAGGACTACGGGCAAGCTGACTTACTTCCTATTATTCTATATTATTTCTTGGGTGGAAAACCCTTTGACTTGACTCATTTACAATTCGTGCTCTGCACACTTCGCGGAGTCCTTACCATACCTTTCCCAAAATTGCGGGCTTTGAGCCCCAAAACTGTTACGCGGGCCCTCTGCTACCCAACAACCCCCCAACACAATCATTGTGACTCATCCCAAGTCACTCGACTGGTGTGACAATCTTCATGTGGAGGTCAGACAACAATTTCTGTGCTTGGCTGGTACTTGCAACAAACTCATCCGCCATCTGCTATACTCGTTCAACGCATGCCGCCGACACATCAGTCTATGTAGTAGCTTCTTCCCTAGGTGCATATTCTACCTACATGTGTGCCACCTTATGCTCAATGGTAGTGGAAACATCAAATGCCTCATCAATCCATGGTTGAAGATGTTCTTTAATCACTGCTTCGTTTTGGCAGGAAGCATCAACTTAGATTTTCAGAGCCTGAGCCTCCTTCATCTTGGCCAAGCATTGCATAACAACAACCATCTCCGCGGTCCCTCTGATATTATCATATGTTTGTTGGAGCTCTCTTTCCTTGGTTTCCAGTCACTGTAGGGTAGGATCCTCCTGGAGTGAAGTGAGCATAATAAGCGACTGAGCCAACAAGTCAGTGCATTCCTTCAAGGAACATGTGATCGTTTCTTGGCTAGAGCTAATGATGCATTTACGCTGCTCAGTGACCTCTGGTGGAGTCGAAGGTTGTGCCTATAGCTTCAGCTCTACAATTTGAAAACTGAGCTCCAATTGAATCTTTGTAGCCTCCTCCTTTTCTTCACAGAACCCACTAGCCAGCTTGTGGATTCGCATGCCAACAGGTAAATCGGCTGCAATCTCCAGCTTAGGGGCACGCGAACATGCTTCCCCTACCAGTTGCTCCACTTGTTGACTCTGTGCAATGGCTTCATCCAGTTGGAGGTTCAAGTGTTCTATATTAATTCTTTGTTCACTAAGAACCTATTCCGCGCACCTCTCCCTAGCGTAGAGCTCCATCATGGCGTTGTCCTGGAGCTATTACAAGATTTTGTGTTGGAGGGAAGCCAAATTCAGTCCCAACCCCATAAGTCATCCTACCACAGCTCTGTCCTCCTCATTTTCTATTATCAATGCTCTTGATGGAATCATGATAGTATGAGCTAGTTGGGCCTTCAGCAGCTTCTCAGTGGCTGACATACCTGTAACCCCATGAGTAGCAGTGGTTCTCGTCTGCGCTGCTCATGTCCCAAGTTTTTGTAGATGTGCGCGGGGCTCCCCCAACACAATCTGTTGCTATGACATGGCGTTGTCAATTGTAGCTCGAGTGGCTTCATGAAAGGTGTACCCTATGTCACCTAGGTCACCCTCAGTTAAGGTGGTCAATTCTTCGTCCCATTTAGATGCCTTGGCCTTCTTTCATGGCTTCTTCCATTCTATCAGCAGTGGCCATTTTAAGGGCACACCTATGGTGGTTGATGGTGTTCCTTCCATCCCTCTCTCTGTGGTCGGCTCTATGGGCACCTTCTGATGGATTTAGTCCATTACAGCCACTCTAACTGCTGGTTTGGTTGTTGAAGTTTGTACTGCTTCCCAAGTCACTTGAAATTCCGCAGTGTGCTATTCATTGCGCTTCTTCTATGCGGTGCGCTTTGCTTCAACCTTCTGTTTCCTTATGGTAGCCTCATTGCACCCCACCA
Source organism: Pinus taeda (assembly GCA_000404065.3). NCBI lineage: Eukaryota > Viridiplantae > Streptophyta > Pinopsida > Pinales > Pinaceae > Pinus > Pinus taeda. The sequence continues at coordinate 158,434 of APFE030806724.1, read as the reverse complement.
CATCGAGTCTATGCCATTCCAGTGGCCAAGTATCCAATACTGCATCAATAGCTTCATCAATGGAAAGGAAAGTAAGTGTAGTGCATCTTTTGTTGGGGTCCTTGTGCACCCGAATGTAGACAAAGTGCATGCCTACTTTAAACTCAGCTATATGCTTCACACTGTCATAAATTTCGGTGGACAACTAGGGTTGCTGAGTGACCCAGTGTCGAACGTCTGCCTCCATCAATATCCAAAAAATCTTGATGCCCAGGATTCTTTTAGCATCCCTGGTCACCCAGAGCGATGCAAATCTAGCAACTTCTGGCCAATCCTGGTCCAAGGAGGGAAACTAACTATCTTCAGGTAGGTCAGTGGTAACCAGCACAATGGACAATAGAACCATGCATAGTGGAAGGTCTTTCCCTCCTCTTAGACCTCCCTATAATTGGTTAGGAATTCTTCGCAAAGGAACTTCGCCCAATTGAACCATTCTCTAGTTGCACACTCCTCAGCTAGCACAATGATGATCGTTGGAACCTCGAAGCCGCGGAATTTCCGCATCACTTTTTCAGCTAGCAACTGGGTAGCAATGTTGACTACTCTGTCCAAGATACTATCAATAACATACCCTCAATTCCCTTTGTCCAACTTATATTTATTTTTCAGGGTTTTGGTCATTGTCACATTGCCGCTCTTATCAACAATTTCCTAAGGGTCTCTTCCTTCGTAGGGAAGCAGTGAGATCCTATGCATGAGTTCTTTTGTGATTTGGATGGGTTTGCCAAGCCATAAGTATCTGTCATATATCAGACACAACAACTATCTGATGACGAAGATTGTAATAGGGGGCCGAAGAAATTGGGGAATGGACAGGAGATAGAGCAACCCGATGTTCTCCACCTTTCACAACCATTCCTTTGGCTGAAGTGTCATAACCATCCCTTTCACGCTCTGTTCCATCAATTCGCTAGTTGCCAAATGGGGAGATTTTGTTGTATTTGCAAGGTCCCAGTGTTCAAATTTCATCGTCACAATATGTCCAGTCACCATGCTTTCAATCGGAACCCCTTTCGGAAGAGACAGGGTGGTGATTATATTGTCAACGTCATCCAGATTGGTAGGGACCTTAGCATTCCCTTTGCTTGGAGAAACACACTTGGGACAACACACTAGCTGGAAAGTTTCCTCGTTGGGGTTTATTTCTTTGACATATGTCGGGGATCCCTCGTCCTCCTCGCCACTTTCAATGGTAATAGTTTTTCCCTTTTCTTCCATTGTGAGCTTGCTAAAGCACGGATTTCGCAACGACCGCCTCACTAGTCCTGGTATTTGGGGGTCCTTTTTCATCCACGGTGTTATGGGTGATTTAGGGAGTTTGGTTGCCTACGGCATGGGATTCTATGGACTCTCTATGGTAGGGTTTATTGACCTGAGGAATAACTCTCGGTATTCCTTTAGGAGTCCCTGAAACCACGGGCTTTCATTCACTACCTTGTCATTCATCTTGCTCCTTCTGGCTGGAACCCAGGGTGCCCTATTCTTCGAAAGATCAAATTTTGTGGTATGCCCCTTTGCTTGCTTGATATATATGATTTCAAATTCAAAGCTGGCAGTTCGCCCCACTCGTGGCTCATTAATATGAATTTGGTGGTTCTCCTTATGCTTTAATTGCCCGCCACTCACTCCTCCATGTATTAAATGGCACATCTTGTCATGAACAGTACCTGCAACGGTCACCTTCCATCCCCTCCCTGCAGCAGTGCAGCCCCTGGTGTGCGGGTGTGTCTTATGCATTTGACCGTCCTTGCACAGCTTTTCTGCACCCTGTTTTATAGTCCCACGCCCTCTTCCAACTGCGTGGAGCACTAGGACTGGGCCTTCTACAGATAGTTAGGTGGTCGCACCCATCGTGCGAGCCTTCCACTTCCCTACTAGCCCGAGCTTCGAGCACCATTCGCATTCCTTTGAGTCTGATGGCATATCATGATCTATGTTTCCATGTGTCCTAGGGTCTAGGTGCAACCATGCTAGCAGGGTTGCGGCTTGTCCTAATAGTGTAGGAGAGTCGACCAGGTCTGGTGCCTTCAATAACTCTCACGCGCGGTCCGTGAGGGTGAGTTCTAATTTGATTTTATCAATTTCTTCATCTAGCTTCACACTTTACTTTCGTAGTCTGGTCCCCATTTCTGCTAGATCACGAAGCCTCATTTTTCCATGCCGAACGACTTCCCATAACTATTGAATCCCATCATGCAGGTCTTCGGGTGTAGGTTGAACTGTGGGGGAAATGGCCCATCCGGCCATGGATAGAGTTCCCTTGGCATACCCTATTCTGGGTATGGTCGTATTGGCCCAACGAACCCTTGCTACACGTAGATTCAGTGGGTGTGATGGTCCCGCAACATACAGCCGTGCCCTTTGTTGTAAATGGATGACTACCCTACTCCAATGCACACATCCTCCAATATGTACATGGAACCATCTTCTCTTTCTCATCTTCTTCTATGCGTGTGGCACTTCATCCAATGCACCAAGCTGCTTTTGGGCAACGATTAAGGTGCCAAGATTGGCAAATTTCCCCTCACTAGTTGTGCCACTATCTGCTAACCATTGCCTTACTTCAATGGTTACGCGCCACAATGATCTAATCATCATATTATAGTTGAGTGTGGTGACTTCCTGTAATCTATTCTTCCATCTTTCCATATCCTCCTCTGTATTTGATGTGCACGAACTATCGCACTCCCATGAGAATCTTCCGTCCACTAAGGGATTCACCCAACCTTGATCTTGCGTTGTTATCTAATATATGCAGTCCAGTTCATCGTCATTTTCCTCCTTGCACACTAGCTTAGTGTAGTGCTCTCCTTCAGCCAGGTCCAGTGGGAAAATTACCCACAGTGACTTCTTTTCGAACATCATTTTCCACCTTTTCAAGTTGATGACACCATTCATGTATGTGGCCCAATCAATTCCTAACAACGCAGGGTAGGGATTAGTGTCATCCACAATTTCTATTACCTCGAAGTCGGTGTACCTACTTACGCCTTCAATGTCCACTGTCATCCCTTGTAGTTGGCACATCAGTAGGATCTTTTGTTGGTTGGCCATCCTTAGTTGAATAAGGGACCACTGTAGTGCGGGCCTACCCATGCGTTCCCACGTTTGTTTAGGTAGCACATTCGTATCTGACCCTAAATCCAGAATTACCTGGTCCATCTCGTACTCACTGATTTGCACTGTCATACACATCTCCCATCCAGTACGCAGAGCATGTCTTCCTAGTTTCTAGAGTACGTGTGGCTCGCCCGACCCTATGCACTTAGTGATCAGCTCTTGTAGTTCCTTAACGGTTGTACTATCGCACAACAACTTCATACACATCTCTAAAAAGGTAGTAAGCATAGAGGGATCCATCCCTGGCTCAATTGGGTCCCTCCTACTTGGAGTAGAGACTTCCATGAAGCTCTGTAAATCTTCCTTAGGTGTCTTCATCCCTTGTTCCACTTTAAGTTTGGGTTCCCTTGCAGGGGTATCATTACCCTTCGCATCTTCTATAAACTATTTTCGTGAATCTCCTCCTGTGGGTGCATCGCTCCTCAATACCATATTTATACTGGGGTCTTCTTCGCATGGTTCCGACCTCATCATTTGGACATTTTGAGTTGGAGTGGGCTGTAATACTTCCTTTTCATGCATCTGGGCAATTAATGTTGGGAAATCTACCATTTCATGGTCGAACTGCTCATAGTATGGGCAAGATATCCTCACCAGGTTAGTATAGTCATGATTGTAGTGTCCTGGCCCTCTGCAGTTATAACAAATCAGTTGTTCGCGCCCTCACCTAGGCCCCATTCCTCTTCCTTGGCCATGTCCTTGAAATCCCCTGCATGGCCCTACGGCTGGGTCGAACCCTCATGCTTCAGTCTACACTCAATAAGCTGGGGTCCTTTCCATCATTAAGTCCTAGCTTCGATATGTTAACTCATCATGACCCATTGATCTACAAAAGTTGCAATACAGTTGTTGCGAGGTCTGGGTATACTTCTACAACAGGTGGCAGTTGTCTGTTGCATGCTTTCCACCCACTTGACAAATCACGCACCAGAGCATGGGTGCCACACTTGGCCCTTCTTGTACCTCCAATTTTAGTGGCATCCACCCCCCTAGATAGTTCGTGAAAATGGGGCAATGGTCCTTATCATGTGCTTGACTTTTGTATTTAATGCATCCTACCTATGTACACGCCTCCAATTAGGTCGCCCTTTCTTTCTTCAAGCTTTGCATTTTTAAGCTCAGGTTTTGTAGTTGCATGTGGATTTTCTAAACTCCCAACCTCAGATCCTATATTGGGGTTTTGTGCAATCTCATCGTAGTTTCTAATGCTTCAGCTTGAGTTGAGATCTTTTGGTGTGATAATGTCATCCTTAGATGTGGTGTCAAGGATGCCACAAACCACGCTCAGTGTTACGCATCCATCAATGTCACGTTAGCCTTGCGGATTGTGCTCTTTAATCTCTGATCCAGATCCCACAGGGTTTCACCCGATAGAATCGCTATCTCTTTGAACCCAATGACCGACTGTGTCTCTGAATTTGGTCAACCAAATTCTTTGTCCAAGGCATCCTGGATCACAATTATTCCCTCATTCAGATGATCACTTGAGTACTTTATATACCATGTCAACGCGTGGTCCTACAGCGTGCTAACCAAGGTAGCATTTTTGATGTTATCATCCATTATGCCTTGGGCTTCCCATACAACCCTTACCACAAACCAAAACTAACCTGGTTCCTCATTTCTTGCACCCTTAGATACCGAAAACTTGACTACGCTTGCCATCCCAACCTTTGGTGGTGGTAGAGGTGGAGGTAGAGTGGGTGAAGATGGATATGACGTTGATGAAGTAGGTGATGGAAATCAGTGGAAAGCACTGCTTAATCAACCAGACTGCGCTTCTTGGAGAGAACCTAGCGAGCTCCTCTTCGCTCTCCCATGAAATAGAAGTTAGCGTACTATTCTCTAATCCTTCGGTTCCTCGGTAGCCTCTTCCACTCCGCGTTACACCAGACATCAATAAATGTGCATAACATGTTTTTCACACAACAGCATCTTAATCCAAGTGTTCAACAATTTAATAAACTTACCCCGGGGTCCTTGGAGAAAGCGCCTTTTTGCTTCACTATAACTCACAATTGTGTCTATCATGAACTCAGTAATAAACCCTCCTATTATCTTCCCACATTGTCGGCTAACCTCACGATCCACTCGTACAACTCTGTTGGGAATGTTACGAAAAATATTTCATGGATATCTATGTATATGTAATGATCCAACCACCTTTCCTCCAATATCCATGGGTTCCTATTTTCCTGAACCACGAACTCGTGAAGCTTCTAATCTAGCCAATATTCAAGCTCTTTCTTTGTAGGATCCCAGTGTTCCAACATCAAATGTCCCTTAAGCAGATCCCAGTCCTAGCAACGGAACCATTTGTTAGCTTATATGGGTGTGACCCAAGTTTGGAAGAGTTATTTAGCTAAACAAATCACACAGCTACTAACCCTTTCGGCAACAGCCGCAGAGCACGGACTAAGGTCTCACCCGAGGTAGTAGGGGAGGGTGCTGGAACCAGGTTTTTGCACCCTTGGGATGTCTTGATGTGGTTTGGAAGGTTCACACACTGTTCTATGGCTTCACGCCACTTTGCCCCGCGTAGATCTGCCCTCGTAAATTCCTTAATACTTAATAATGCGTTGTTATAGATTAGATCTAATTTCATGGCCTTTAAGTAAACATTTAATAGAAATAACTAGTTCGCACACCCAGAAAAGATACAGATTTGCATAAACTCATAACATAAGCATACATGCATAGATCAAATAGTTATATCAACCATAAATTAGCCATATCCATAATAATTCAGATTTAACACAAAATTTCAGAATCAACTTATCTTTATTCAATTCTTCCACCCATACATCCAGATCCACCCTACGCACTCAGCTGCAAGGGTCCATGCACACAGCTGCAGACTCTACTAGGCCTCTGTGCACATAGCTGCAAAAGCCTCTATCTACCTACCAACACCCTTGACTCAGACTTATAGACACTTCAAGACTTTGTTCCTCAAAAACCCATTACATTCTAGATCCAAAAGTATATACCAAAAAGCTACTTTTTACCCATAGAGCCTTGCTCTATTTATAAATTCCCATGGTCCATAGACCATGGGCAAGCTGACTTACTTCCTATTATTCTATATTATTTCTTGGTGGACAACCCTTTGACTTGACTCATTACAATTCATGCTTTGTGCACTTCGTGGAGTCCTTACCATACCTTTCCCAAAATTGCGGGCTTTGAGCCCCAAAACTATTACGTGGGTCCTCTGCTACCCAACAAAGGATTTCAATGTCCCCTAACACACTTGTGTTGCATGTGCTAGAAAAAGCCACAACACAACCTATGGTAAGGAATTTTGTGCAGTGGTTGTCTACCAAGAAGCTCAAGACTCAACCACCTTCTATGGCACTAAGGTAAGCGTAGTAACCAATCCTAGGAAAACACCTTATAGGACCGGCTGTAGGAAGCATTTGGTTCTCTACCCGACCTTCCTATGGACATATCTGCTTACAGGGATGAGATTTTGTCCACTAAGAAGTTCTTTGGAAGGCCATATGAAATAGTAGATTTAGGATTGTTTGAGGATTCATATCACCTATAGGTTAGAGGTATTTTTTATTTGATAGGATGTGTTTTCTTACATTAGAGTAACATCATTAAAATAGTTAGTTTACACTTGGCATCATTGCACTAGGTGTCTTCTTGTTGTTTGTTTCTCTTTTCTTCCTATGATTATCACTTAGTCTAGACATCATAGCGCCTCCAAGGTGGTTGTCACATCAAATTCGAGGGCTAATTAGGGGAATTTTGAGGTCTAAAATGGGCCTCCTAAGAAAAATGTACAACCAAAATAAACTTTATAAGAACCAATAGGATTCAAGATGATGATGTCAACCATGGGGGATGATTCACCATTTTTGGAGTAAAAAATAAATAAGATTAAAAATAACAAAATAATAATACTACTTTTTCAAATCATATTTTCAACTTATCTCCCTAAGCTTTTACTCAAATTTCTAGTGGGAGTACTCATTGGATGCAAAATTTAATTCCTCATCCAAGGAGTACCCATGTTGCATACTTTTGATGGACCCTGCTACACAAAAAATGAGAAATATATTGAAAACGTGATTAAAATCACATGTTTTCATGTATTTCTTATTTTTCGTGTAGCAGGGTCCATCGAAAGTATGCAACATGGGTACTCCTTGGATGAGGAATCAAATTATGCATGCAACGAGTGTTTCCACTCAAAATTTGAGTAAACGCACAGGTAGATAAGTTTAAAATACAATTTGAAAAACAAACCTTTTTTTTTCCCTCTAAAATTTGATGATGTAATCTAATATTATTTTATTATTTCCACTATTATTTTATAATTTCCACAGGAGTCCCATTTTAGACCTCAAAACACCCCTAATGTTCACCCTTATTTCTTGTTAGGCCATATCACTCCTCCCCATCGGGAGCGAGTTCATCCTCCCTCTTAGAGCCTAGATTTACCTCAGGCTGAAAAGGTAAGATTCTAGGTCCACATCAAACCACGCTCAACCTCGTAGATAGCCCTACGAGGACAGGAGAGGGCTCTCTCCAGGTTGATCTCAGCAAAAGACAATCGATGGGGCTCGAGATGACTGAAATAAAAGATAATTTTAGGCTAGGTATAAAGTACAAGGGTTTGATTTGAGTGTTTGGGGGTTTTGTGCTGGAAACAGGGAAAGGCAAATTGGGCTTCAGGATGAGGCAGAGTTTCTACGGAGTTCTGATTGGGGCAAGCAAGGAAATCGTTTTGATGCTTTAAAGTGAGCGAATTGATGGATCAGACTGGTGAGGAGCTAAGGAGAGCAAGAGAGTCTCAAGAATTCTCCTTAACACTTCATTTGTTCAATTGCAGAAGATGATACTAAGGAAAATGATACACATAACAACTTACAATTACTGAGAGAAGCACACCATCAAAACATAAAGCCACATGGATCCCAAACAGTGTTGCAAAACCCTGGTCTTTCCTTAGCCAAAAATGCAGAGAAAATATGTACAATAGTATGCCAAAGCAATCCCAAGTGTCCAACCCTGAAAATGACTAAGAGATTACATGATATAGACTAGATCAACCCATTCCTTTGCCTCTAGGGGTCGAGCTCATCATTCTAGGAGTTGATTTAACCAATTCTAAACCAAGCACTAGAATCTAGGCAATCAAAACAACTTGCCTCTATAAGGTAGGAAATTGATTCATTCATTAAATTTTCACTTTTTAATGGATGAATCCTCTAGAACAAGTAAAAATATGCCAATATTACATCATGATCCTTCAATTACATCAACATAGGTCAATAATTACATCACAAAGAAAAACTAGTCAAACTGGCCGAATTTCTGAGCCGGAAGGTGAAAAATCAGGCAAAAATCCTTTGTGCGCCGCGCCAAATCCTCTGTGTGTCACGCCACTTTGGACATGAATTTGAGGCACTTCTCTAAGTCCACTTTGAGCTCAAGATAGCTTGTTGGAAAGCCCTACCTGTCTACTTTCCAACCCAAGTGGAATGTTTCAATTTGGTGTCCATTTTCCCTTCCAAAACTTCAATCTCCCAAGACTGCTTCCTATGTGTCAAAATAGGGGTAGTGAGGTCATTTTTTGAGTGTTTTTTAACCTTTTGAGGACTCAAAATTTGCCCAAACTTCTTGGCCATGTGCCAGAAGTCATGATTTTTCATGAAAAATCTAGAAATATAAACGTTTTGCCATTTGGAGCTCCCTAGGAGAAGCGTGCGCCACGTGGCGCGACGCACTAGGGAGAAAACATTTGTTTTTTTAGTGCCAAAATTTGTCAAAATATCAAAAATGCCCCAAATTTCTTGAAATTTGGGCTGGAGCTCCTCCTTTAAGAATCATTTTGGGCTAAAGAGGCTTCGGCCAATATCTGAAGGTGATCATGTTTCTTTTGCCTCTTTTGCTTCTTTGTTGCCTTCCTCAATTTCGCCTTTATACTCCTTATTCTCGCTTTGGAACTCATGTTTCAGGCCATATAATGATAATTCATGCACCTTAACATGGTTTTCTCCCTATTAGCCTTCACCAAAAACTTCTCTAAGTGAATGTTCACTTTCTCTAAAACATACTCTCTGTCCTCATCCCTTTGTTCAATAGGTTTGCCTTGTGCTGCCATGATGTACTGGTGTATGAAACTGTGTATTGCTCTTGTGTAACGTAGTTGGATTCTGCCACCAAGGGGAAAAATGCAACAAGGGACTATTAGGAAGGGGAAAAAGGTGAGGGATTAGGAGATATTAGGATAAATTTTATTAGGGAAAGGTAGGAAGATTTGAGGGGTTTTATGTATAGGGTTAGGAGATTTTTTGTAAGGGCTAGGGTTTTAGGGTTTGGGATTTGGATGTAGGAAAGAAAATGTAGGAGAAGGAATTGATGAGCTTAGGGGGGGTAGGAAATGATGAAACAAGGATAAATGGGGAAGGAGGAGTGACCTTGGTAGCAAAACAAGGATTTTGGAACCCACAACAATTTTCCTTTGAGGCACTTTAGAGGTAGGGTTTCAAGTTTTTGTTTCAATCATTACCATCCATCAACCACCATACCCTAGCACAAACTTGAATGAAACACACAAATGGAGGCTCTACCTACTTGTGGAATGAAGAATTTGCAATTTGGAGGAAGATTTCAATGAATTTTAGGCCTTTTAGCCCAGTGTGTCGTGCCTTCCCGGTGCGCCGCGCTAGTGTATTTTTTGCACTATGGAGAGCAGCCCAATGCACCGCGCCTTCCCAGTGCACCGCACCCTTTTGTATGAGCCTTTTGGACGCATTCATAGTGTCCAAATTGGGTGAAAGATAGCTCGTTTGAAAGGTATCTTAGTCTACTTTCCAAACCAACTGGAATTTTTCAATTTGGAGTTCACTTTCTCTATCAAAAGTCAAATATCCCAAGACTGGTCAAAATGTACCAAATGAGGCTGTCTCAGGGCAGAGTGTTGTTGCAGTCAACTTTGGAAGGCGTTACTCAACTCCAAATTGAGTTCATGATAGCTCATTCAAAATATATTTGTTTCTAGTTACCATTTGATTCAACAAGCAAGTCATTTGGCCAACCAAGCGAGGAGAAAACTTGATTTTGCCAAGTTCACTTCAGAGGTACATCAATTCTCCCGAGGCAACTATATTTTTGAAATTTCTCTAAAACCATGACACATGTGTAAGAAGTGAAGGATTTTTTCGTCTGTGGCATGTTTTGGAAAAAAACCTCTCTCAGTTTTCCAAAATTCATCTTTTATTGCTCAAAAACATCATTTGAGTAAAACCTACCCCGATGTGTGGAATAAGGGATTTGTCTAAATGAAGTGAAATGAAGGTGATAAGGGGCTTATAAATTCTTGAGAAAATTTTTGGAAGTGGGGAGGGATGTTAGAAAGTAGGGGAAAGTGGAATCTCAGAAATTGAGTGAGGGGAAGCGGTCCAAAAGGGCTAAACACAAGCCCAACCTAGAAAATTGCCAAGTTGTAGCAAGAAGCTAGGGTTTGTGCGAAAATGAGGAATTTGGGGAATTTTAGTGATGGGAAGTGTTTAATAAGGTAAATTATGGATAGGGGAAGGTGTATGAACATCAGGATACAAGTTTTTCCGATGATTTGACCATCTAAGAGAAATTAGCTTCAAAACCCTAGGAGAGGGAAATGAACCTTACCTAGGCATAACTGAAGTGTGAACAAGGTGTAAAATGACCCAGTGGAGCTTGAAATGATGATGAAAACCCTTTGAATGATGGTAAACTCAATTGAATGGTGATTTGGACAACTTTGACAAGAGTGAAAACAAACGCTAGACCTAATACCTAGTGACCAAATTTTGCTTGAAGGCTCACTGAAATGACAAAATTTGACCTTGACACCTTAAAATCATTTTGTAAGAGCATGTTTGATCACTGGAGGAAGGTTTCAAAGACTGACACTAACATTGGCTCCAATGGGGATGGTAGCTCCTTGGAGGTGCCAAGAACAACAGATCTTTGGGAGATTAAACAGTGCCTTCATCCATTGGGCAATGGAGTCAAAAACTCAAGCTGAAATGCATGACTGAAAATTGATGACTTGACAACACAAATTTACTCTCACTCAACTAAAAACTGACTCAGTACATAACACAACCAATAAACTAGAAATGATGCTCAAATTGGAGCTTATTCAATACAACCTACTCTAATAGTTTCATTCATCGCCTAATCAAGTGAAATGAAACCACCAATGCAACCAAGTAAGTATTTTGGCTGTTGTTTGTATTCTTCGCAAGTTCTTGCTTATAAACAACAAGAGAGAACTACTGAAAGGCAACTCCCATGACAACTTAGAAACAGATCCGTTGAATGATATGGATTCTCTATCCGCCTCCAAAACCGCTGCATAAGGATCTTGAAGTTCATGCACACTGTGACTTAGCTCATCCAATGGATTACTTCTCTTTTCCTCATACCATAAATGCAAACTTTGATCTGAGCTTTGTGACGAGACTCCTGCTAAAAATGACAAAGAAACCGACTGCCGGATTAAGTTTGTATCCATACTTTTGTCAAGTTGACTGCTGATAAACTTGCGAAGCATGATTTGAATGGATGACTTCAAGAATACTAAGAAAAGATCTTCATAAAAATAGCTTTTGATTTCCATTAACATATTACTGCTCTGGTCCAGGTAATCTTCATAGCTAGAGATTAAGATTTTTCTCACATTGTGCTATCTTTCTTTGGGGACAGCAGCAAGCTGCCAAAAGGATCCTAAATTTTTTGAATAACCAAACTCTGTTGCTGATTCCAAATAGAAAAAAAGTCTCCTTTATCAATCTCCTCTTATGACTGCAAACCTTGGTATGGGCTATGCAATGAACAATCTATTAAGCAAGACAATGAAGGTGACCTTTGAATCATATTATTATCAACATTCTCTTTTGTCACATGGTTAGCCAATGGGGAAGAACTTTTACAGCAAACATCATCCAACACATGAGCAATAGGATCATCAAAAACTTGAAAAGACCATTGCAATGTATCCATGAAAATTGTATGACATCCTACTGGCTATTCAACTTTTTCATCAGAGATATTACAAATATTCTTCCTTATAAACTGAATTGCTTCAAAACAAAAGGGTACAAAATCCTCGCATCATTAAATCATGTATTTCAGCTACCACACCTTCATCTGTAATATGACCTTCATCCTCAACATTAAAACTGAGAGATTGTTGATGTCCTACAAGCTGCTCATTTGAAGATTTACTGTGCAATTTACCTTTCAAAAATAGAAATGATTCAAAATAGAAAGGTAGGGAGTCATCCTGTATCATTTGATCATATGTGCCAGCTTCCATGTTTTCATCTACAACTTGGCAATCAATGGCATTCGGGGACTGTAAATCTGAATATGAGAAGTCTTAAACAAGGTTTCCATTGCTCTCAACATGGTCCAAATCAAGACTTATTGACAATTGATTTCGAATTGCATGGAAGTTGTCTCTGATGAACTGAAACGAAGCAAAACAAAAAGGCAAAGACCCTTCACTTACTTCAAAATTTGTTGCATGTTCCTCGTCACTGTCATAGCTGATATGCATCGGTTGATCACTGTACTTAAGCTGCTGAAAGTGAACTTCCTCCTCCCACAAACTAGCTGCTTGTTTGTCTGCAAGATTAGCTTCTGTTTGGAGAACATAATCGTCATCATACTGATCAAACTGGGGCAAATCATCAGGATAATAGATCTCTCTTCTCCAAGACGATCTATAAAACAATCATTATTAGATCTATGACAACTAGGATAAGAAACAAAATGTTTTGGATCAGCAACTTGTTCTTCTTCAATGAGCGAGCGATGGGATTGAACATTATAATCATTCCTTGTGGTGATCCTTTGCATCATCTCTTCCACTGCACTTGCTAAAATGTCAAGCTTTTCCTTTGAAGGTGTAGATTTCTCTGGATCCACATTTTTCATCTCTTCTTCTTTCAACCTTGCCCTTCGGATCAGCAGATGAGCCTCTACATTTACTGCACTATTCTGCATCTCGTGAAGTGTTGCAATATTCCTTTCTCTCAGCTAAAACTCCATTTCCAGGTCAAAGGCACTCGGATAGTGCAAGAGAGCAGATATAGGAGGAGGCCTTATATCAATTGGCATCGAATAACAAACTTGGTTAAATCTGGCCAAAAATTGTTGTACTACCTCGCCTAGCAATCTTTTCAGCTGGTTATACTCTTCTACAATGAAGAAAAGGTTCTATCCAATCACCCATTGATGAGCTCCAAAAATGGATAATTATATGGGCTCATTCAACCTCCTAATTCGACTTTATCCACCATTCTCATTAGTTTATTGCATGTTTTTTTATTATATTTATGCTAACAGAGTGAATTGGGTTAGTCATTATGCCAACAAGTATAATGGGTGCTTTGTGCAGTGTTTTGGTCAATTTTGAGACAAAATCAATGGTTTTAATGAGCACTTGGTAGCCAAATTCGTGGAAGAACAAGGGAGAGGATTTTTAGGAAGGTGTCCCCTTCATTTATGGGCTCTTACCTTGAATTCTCCACCATCAGCTCAGAGTTCAAGGGCCACCAAATCAATTATCACAAGGGCAGCCAAGCAAGTCAAGTAGGACTGCTGTTAACTGCAAGTTTTGGGCAGCCGAGTCCCTAAAGTTCAGGAGGACTGTTGGGGTCCTAAATTTGAATAAATAAGAAGGCTTAGGGCCTCATTTCAGTTAGTCACTTTGTAGGTATAATTTAGCTAGTTTGTAGTTCGATTTTAGTCATTTTCTAGGCAGTAGTTTAGTCTGCATTTCAACACATTTTCAAGTTTTCCTTGTGGACAGTTTTTGATGTAACTATTATTTCTTGAGCAATAAAGATGAATCTAGCTTTGCACCAGCTCTAATCTCTCTTAGGAGGCTATAGCTCTTGGGGTTGGGCCCATCTCAAGTGCCCAGTACCTCCTTTGTTTACTTTTATTTGTCTTTGCTGCATTCTTAGAATAAAATCGGCTATTTAGATTTAAATCTTATTTTGTTATTTAGGTTGTTTTTTATGGTTAAAGTGGCTTTTCATGTTCATATTTATTTGATAGGTTAACAACAGGGAAGATCTTGAGAAAAAGGGCCTCAAGCACCTCTGATCTCACCTCTCCCTCAGTGGGATCATGAGCTGGGACAAAGGTAACATTGTTGCCAACAAAAACACTATTTTTTGCTTTGCCATGCAATCATTACTGTTGGAATTCTCATTTGCAGATTCTGATATTAGTTGTGTTTAAATGCTTCAATTTATGATTGCTTATTTACATAGTTATTTCACATATTTCATTACGAATCAACTTATGTTCATTTCCTTTTGCTGTTACTTAGGTCAGATTAGAGTGAAGTAACTAAGTCACAAGTTTTCTAAGTGTTTGTTTGTTCAGTTTGAAAAATAACTTGCAGAGCGCCTATCATACTTCTCCATCTGCCCATACTCCATCCAACCTACTTGCTTCATCCTCCATTTCAAATCCTTGCCTTACCTTTGCCATGTTCCCTCACGTTGACCTACTTTCCATATTATTGTGTAGCATTGCCTTATCTCTCCTTGAACAAATCCAACCGTCCTTATCACTCCTCAGCTCCATCCACCAAAACATGGACCTTCTCACACCATTATACCACCTACATACCCACTCCTTCATCTTTCTCCCTCCATCCATCCTCCAAAATCCCATTTCTGAAGATCCTATAGAAAATTACAGACATCCTGTAGAAATTCCAGAACATCCTGTAGAAACCCTGCAGACTTCCTGTAGAAGCTCACGAAAGTGGTCTCTTGAGCACCAAACTTTGTGAAACTCTCTGGAAGGGTGCTAGGGATCCCTTAGGCCCTCTCTGAACCTCCCCAACCTCCTACAAGAATTTTATCTCACTGATCCACCTCCGCACAGTCAAAAACAGTGAAAGCACATGCATGATGATTCTGAAAACTTATTCAAAAATACAAAAAGATGTTTTCTTCAGATAATGATAACTTAGACACATGCATTTTACCTTCCTAGAAGTCAATGCAATCTCTTTAAGTAGCTTGCATCCTCTTTTTCGCATCAGTAGGGCTAGCTAGTAAAATTAGGGTTTGCTAGGGTTTGCATTTCCTTTCAGCTTTTCAGTTTCTTTCTGCAAGTAGATTAGCTTCCTTTGAGTTAGCTTTGCTAGGGTTTGCATTTCCTTTCATCTTTTCAGTTTCTTTCTACAAGTAGATTAGCTTCCTTTGAGTTAGATTTCATCCATCAGTTAAAAAGCTTCTTCTTAGAGCTCATAGAAGTTGGCTTAAGCCCCTAGTGGACTTGTGCCAGCTGACCAAGTGACAGCTGCAACAAGAACTAGTACTTGTGCATACAGCACCATCGCTTCCAAGTTTGTTACGAACTACCGGGTTGATAAAATTAAAGAAGGGAGTCCCAGGAGTTGTAGCGTTATTGCTGCAATACTGGGGCCCACCACTCTTTTTGGCACCATTGTTGGGGAAGTGTCAGAGTATTGGTGATTGTTTCTTTTCTTCTATTTTCTGCTACAACCTTCTGCTAAGTAGTTTATTTCATTTCCATTCTGCAATTTCATTACTGCAAAAGTAGATTAGACATTTCTTGCTTTCATAGATTAGCCTTTCAATTCCGCAATTTCATTTCTGCAAGCGTAGAGTAGCATTTCAATTCTATAAGCGTAAATTAGCATTTTAATTCCGCAAGTGTAGCCTAGCATTTCATTCCTGCAATTTGATTTCAGAAAAATAGATTAGTCCTTTCCTGCTTTCATTTCAATTCCGCATTTTCATTTCAGTAAGATAGTTAATTGTACTTTAATCTATTTTAGTTTTTTCAGGTACAAGCAGAGAAAAAAAACAAAAATCAACCAAAAATATTTCCTTTCATGCCTTGTAGGAGTAGAGATAATTCAAAAAAATGATTGCACAACACCCCACTGCTTCACACAGCCAACCTTCTCTCTTCTTCGATGGTTGTGATTAAACAACCCTTAGGTGAATAGCAAGACATATTTGAAGAACCTCAAGGGAAGAAGAAGAAGAAAACATTCCTCTGGAGAAAATGGCTGAAAATAGAAATTTTGTGAGCAGTACCTTGTCTGAGAACAAATTTGCAAATCAAATAGAAGATTTCAAGAGTCATATGAGGCAGTTTCTTGCCATGCAACTGGATACCTTGCAGATCCAAAGGAAGCAAGAGGAATCCAAGAGGGCTTTGGCCATCTTTTTTCCCAGGTGCACTAGAAAGTATCCTAGGAACGAATGTCCATTGTACTCCATAGAAGTGTGTTTTATCTGTGAATAATATCGTCCTACGAATCAGTGCCCTTCCTTGCCTGTACTTAAAGCTGCATATCAAAGAGCCAAAGGAGCCACTGAACCACTCTATTTCATGAACCAAAGGAGGTCATATGGACCCAGAACCTACCAGGAGGGAATGCAAGAGACGTCCCAGACCTATTATGACCCCTATCAAGCCACTTCCATGCCTTCTTGGGGTCCCCCTGCTCATCCTTCCTCGTCCACACCCCCTCCTTGGTCACATCCTCCTCAATACCATGCTTCTCCAGTTGCTCATTCGTTTCACTCTTATGCTTAGCCACAACCTCAGTGGAATGCACCTGATCAGGGGTGGCGGCCCCAGTACAACTCTCCTCCCGTTCATTTTCCTCCACCACCTACCCAACCACAAACCCATCCACATCCATCTCAAATATACACCCCCACTCAACTACCCATACCACCATTTCCAAACCTTCCCATTGGAGTAGCTCAACCCAATTGCAAAGCTGAGGCACAACATGTCCAAATGACTCCTCTTGAGCTCAATGATCTTCACCATAGATCAAGAAGAGTATTGCCAGAAAGAGATTATATTGACAGCATTGAAGGACCACATCTAGCAAAAGAAGATTCAAAAGAGGAGATCAAAGAACCACGGGCTGCACTTGATGAAGAGAAGACATCAAAATCAGAGATCGAGAGAGTTCCCTCATGGTTACTATCAAATCCTCCATGTACTCAAGAAAAAGATCATCAAAAAGAGGAAGATGAGAAGGTCATGGTAGAAGGTGACATGAAGAATGATCCAGATCAGCAAAAGGACCAAGGATATCAGAGTTATATTGAGATATGGTTCCAGATGGTCACTAAGTTGCACTAGTACTCTCTTCTTTGGCTATGTTTGATCCCTTCAAAGTCAAATCATTTGGTCTCTGAAATCCAGATAGCTGTCAAAGCATGCATTTCAAGCCTCCACATCATTCTGTCTCTAATCTCGATGTGCACATGGCTCCATTAGAAGTATTCTTATACTTGAGAACGATTTTGTTTTTCAAGTAGGGTAGGGTAGAAAGAAAAAAGAAAAAAATGAAAAAAGATGAAAAAATGGAAATAAGAGGAAAAATCTAAGGTGAAAACCTCCTCGAAGGTGCCTTAGATTGGCTCATTGATTGAAAACCTCCATGAGGCAGTCAATGGGTTGGAAAAAAAGAAGAAAAAAGAAAGAAAAAAAGAGAAAAGGAAAAGAGAATAAGATCTGTTACACAAAAATATCATCACCATGATTATTTGCAGTCAATATGGGTCTATCATCACCTATACTGGCCTCCTAAGCAAGTCTCAGACTTTAGCTCTTCATGTCAAGCTTTGCAAATGAGAGAAAGACATTGAAAATCAATATTACTCTGGTTCCGCACTTTCTCCTACTTTTACCTGCAGACCCGCACCCTTTTTTCATAATACCTACGTACCTGCACGCTCTATCTGTAAAGGGGTGGGTGCGTACCCCTGTAAAAGTCAAAAAGGCGCAATTTTATCCTAAAAACTCACTTTTGGGTTAATTCTAGATGTTTTTAAAAGGACTTTGACATGGATTGTTTGCTCCAAAGTGGTTCATGCATCCCAAAAGAGAAGGAGCTAATCCCTTGATAGGAGGAGCTATCCTTTTGAAGGAGGGCTTTTTCCCTTTGAAGGCGGACCTAGTAACTTCCCTCCATTGCACTATAAATTAAGGCATTGGGTCAGTTGCTAGAGAGGTTGGAAGCTGAACATTTTGAGGGTAAATGCTGATGGAATTGGGACTTCCTATTTAAACTTGAGAGGAGAGATCACATACCTTTTGGTTTCATTGGTAAGTGAGTGAAACTTGTCAAAGTAGAGGAGACTTCTTGTCGGACCCTGGGAGGAGCTTATACAGCATCAAGGCACAGGTTGTAAAGTTCTTCTTCATTTGAATTAATACAATCAGATTCATTTTTCTCAACAAATTGTCTTATGTGGTTTGTTTCATAATCTCCTTGATCATTATGATGAATATGCTTTATAATATTGGCTTTTCAGGTGCTATTTAATTGTTTGCTTGTTTGTGTTTGCAGAATTATACTTCAAGGAAGCTCATTTGGAGCAAGGGAGCGAGGCTTCCACAAACTTGCATTGGACCCAAGGTAGGCCTAAAGCACTTGTTTGCCTTTGTTTTACTTGCATATTTAGAGAAAGATAGTTTTTTATTGGCTTGCTTGTCACTAGATATCAGTAGATACTAGGAAGGTCGATCTTGTCCGCAACCTCGACTCATTCCGCGTGACAACCCCCCTAAAAATTAATATTAGAAGATGATGTTATATTTATTAATGCCCTACCTCAACAGGAGTATTCCCATATTGAATATGGGCTCCTAAAGTTTTCTAAAATGATCCCAGCAAAATCCCTAAATCTAGGACTAATTTAACTTAATGTTTCATTCATGAAGATGGAGTCACAAAAAAATTACCAAGAGAAACAGTTGCAGCAAGTTTATGGATGATTTCTCTGTATTCTATGGAAGGTCACCATTAATAAAAAACTCCAATTCATACTAGAGTGATAAAGTTGATAATTTAGTGAAGAAAGGAACATCTCAAAGATAAGAATACAACATTTTTCTGCAATCTAGGGAAAAAAGAATGAAGCCATCAAACTATTGTTTGCAAGGGTTCAAAACTAAAGGTAATATCCTTTGGTTCCAAGATAAAAACTCCATAGACTAAAATGGTTACCAAAAATTAGTATCCCATGAAAAAGAAGATGGTAGGAACTCTAGAGGGTTAAAAATTATCTCAACTACAAATCAACTTCATAAATAGGAATCCATTCATGTTTCAAGCTATCTTACATAGTCGAGAAGGGATATTATAGTTATAAAGGGGATAAGGCAACAAATTCATGCAATTTGAATGAGTTTTCATGTCATACCATTGTGTCACTCAATCCCTTGGATTGTTATTTCCAAATAAATCAGCTCAAAGACCCCCCCCCCCCCCCCACACCTTAGTATGTCATAATTATTACTTCCAAGAAAAATGAAGATAACTCCATTTCATTTCTTGAAAAACATGATTTCCAAGGTACAAGGACATACCAAGCCTTAAAAATTGACCCTACCCAAAGTAATGAGTTTCCCTAGAAGCATCTTATTGTTGACCTCACTAAGTTTTGACCAGTCAAGCCCAATATTGGAAACTCAAAAAAATATTTGATAATGGGTCCAACATTCAATGTCAATAATTTGAAACACTATTCCCAAATATTGGTTAACTATTGTAGTTAGTTTCCCAAACCATGCCATTATAAATGAGACAAGTAAAATTGTTCCCAGTTCATACACATTGAATCCATCAACCATTCTAGATAGAGAAGGTGTGCTTCAACAAAAACACATGAATTTAGAAGGTGAAATACACATGGTAAACACAACACCAAAGAAAATAAACTTACAATTCAAGAACATAGATATTCAAGAAATATTAAGTCCTTCATTTTCAATGTTGATGCTAATTCACATGTAGATAAGTCCCTCAATCCTATCATAGAAATTTCTATTATTTTGGACTCTTATTCAGCAATAATAGTGATCTATTAAGTCTTATTTTAGAGTCAATAAATGCGAAAATGTGAATTAAAGAATGCATATCTCAGTCATTTTTCTTCATCCTTCAAACAACATATAATAATTGAAGAGAATGTTGCCACTATTTTAATAATCGAGAAGGGAATTGACATACATAGAGTAAGGAACTAAAATTGAAAAATGTCTACTAAGAATATTTTAATAAATCTTTGGCAAAGAGAAATCATCATAGGGCATTTCTTGAAGTTTCAACAGACCTTGGATATTCCTCGCATGTAACTTTAGGACTATATTTTCAAGGAGTAGATCTTTGGAGGCTATGTCTTACTTAGTCATGTGCAGACAATAACAAACTCTTGAGCGACAAAGAATTTTTACTTTTGAAGACCGACAACACCATTCCTCAATTCTTCGAAATACTCATATATTCTTATAAAGATACAAGGAAATTCTATCTTTCCTAGGATATGCTAAATTTATTGAATGATTAAGAAATGTTTGTAGTAACAAAATTGGTGGGGGCAACTACTCCAAGCCTATGAAAATAAATTTGGTTGACTATTGAGGTCCTTTAGTTGGAAGGTATTTCTACTAACTATTCACAAGTCTATATTAGGACGTTAGTGTAGATTCCTATCAAACTAAAAATGGAGGATATCTATTAAGTATGGTCCAAAAACCATTCTTCACGTAAATTCAAGACATCTATTAGGTAAATACTATGTATGAAGAAGTGGTAACATACGTAAAATTTTTTGGGGGGACATTTTTGAAAGTCAAAGCTACTATGAAGTCTAATATTTTTATGTGATTATCATCAGGTAAGAAATCCTTGAATTGGGAGGTCTTCCAAAAACCTTTCTTTCGGTAAATTCATGACAGGTCTTGGATAATGCTATGTATGAAGAAAATGGAACATAAGAAACATCATGGCGGGGGATATTTTGGGAAGATGAGTATCATATGAAGTCCAAAACTTTTATGAGATTACCATTAGGTAACAAATCCTTGAATTGTGAGGTCCTCCAAAGAAAAGCACAACAAGGTTGAGGGAGATGCACAACTTGTTGGAGAGAGGTGGAGACAATAGATCATTTTCATTTACTAAGGAGGTTTCAAAGTTTATTCTTCCACTATCTTGAGGTCAAGAATCTTGGAAAGAGGCATCTTAGAGAGACTATAAAAATAAATTACTTTAAGTAAATCTATCAAAACATATATCTCTTCATCTGATTACACTTACAACCATTTGGTCGATAATGAATTCTAGAAGTTTCTAGGAGGCGTTTTCCCCATTCCATGGTCAATGCCAAATCAAATACCTCTAATATGGAATAAAATATAACACAAATACAAAAGTACCTCTCCATGGAATGGGCCATCCCCACCATAAATATTCTCAAATACATTACCATCATTGGTATAACCAATCAACAACATCATTAAAAGATGGAATAATATACCATATACCCAACATCCGTCTTCATAAAAACTTGCAATAGAATCAACGAAAAGGAATGAGAAGAGTATGGAAATAGAGCATTCAACACAAATGGAAAAAAAGACAAGCAAGGGTAAACATAGACCTTACCTCTCATATCTTCAACAATAATGACTATGGTTCCTTTAAACTCCCATTTGAGCTCTCAA